>CM055127.1:30295165-30458900 GCA_029206835.1 Rana muscosa | reverse complement strand
CTGCGGAAGGATCCTCGTATTCGTGGTATCAAGGAGAGGGATCATTACTGGCTGGCAACCCTCCTTGATCCACGTTAAAAAGGGAAAGGTTGCAGACCTTTTCTTGCCATCGCAGAGGGAGCAGAGGATGAAACATCTTCAGGAGGCCTCGCAGAAAGGTTTGTGCAACGTGTTCCCAGAGACTGGGAGGTTATAAATTCCTGGTCCTGGACAACGTGTTGCTGAGGCTTCGGTCAATCACAGAAGGAGCGGTGGAGAAGGTGGCCGTCTGACTGATGCGTTCAGACAATTTTTTAGTCCGCAGTCCCGAGGTATGATCGGTTCCAGCAACCATCGCCAGCGTCTGTTTTACATGGTGCAGGAATACCTAGGGGCAAGATCAGACTTGGACACCATTTCCACCGAAAATCCTCTGGGTTACTGGGTCTTGAGGATGGATCACTGGCCAGAGCTTGCACAGTATGCAATTGAACTACTGGCCTGTCCTAGATCCAGCGTTCTTTCGGAACGCGCATTCAGTGCTGCTGGAGGCTTTGTAACCGATCACAGGGTGCGCCTGTCCACTGACCCGGTCGATCGACTGACCTTCATAAAAATGAATCAGTCTTGGATCACCACCAGCTACCAAGCACCTGATGCTGATGTAACCGAATATTTCTTTTTTTGAATGTCAGATCCCTTCAAGACTGCCTATGCTGATGCTGAGTGACTATCCTGTTATGCTGAGTGACTATCCTCTTCCTCCTCAATGATCATGCTGATAGCTTATAAGAACATTTTTGGTTCTGGGCACTAGGGATGAGCTTCGTGTTTGAGTCGAACATACGTTCGACTCGAACATCGGCTGTTCGATCGTTCGACGAAGATCGAACGATTTGGGCCGTTCGCGCCAAATTCGAGTGACGCGAACGGCCCACAATGCACTACGCCATCGCAGTGTCATCCAGGCGCTGTGATTGGCCAAGCATGCACTGTGACCCCGCATGCTTGGCCAATCACAGCGCCGGCAGCGAGGAGAGCAATGATTGGCCACAGGCAGGATGCCTGTGGCCAATTATTGCTGATGGGGTTTAGTACACGCCCCACACTATAAAAGGCCGCCAGCGCGGCGGCCTTGTGTAGTGTGTTCCGGAGCAGGGAAAGAGAAGCATAGGCAGGGACAGTGTCATTTTTTTTCCTTTACTAATCCTGGATTCCTTGTGTTTAGGGACAAATAAGGATAGGTAGGGAGAGTGTCAGTGACAGTGTGCTATTCTGTGCTAATCCTTGTTTGTAGGGACAGAGAGGTACAGTGAGGGAAAGTGTCAGTGTGCTATTCTGTTCTAAAACTATTTTGCTGAACCATATTTTCAATCCTTGAGTTTAGGGACAGAGAGGTACAGTGAGGGAAAGTGTCAGTGTGCTATTCTGTTCTAAAACTATTTTGCTGAACCATATTTTCAATCCTTGAGTTGAGGAACAGAGAGGTACAGTGAGTGAAACTGACAGTGTGCTATTCTGTTCTAAACCAATTTTGCTGTTCCATATTTTCAATCCTTGAGTTGAGGGACAGAGAGGTACAGTGAGTGAAACTGACAGTGTGCTATTCTGTTCTAAAACTATTTTGCTGAACCATATTTTCAATCCTTGAGTTGAGGGACAGAGAGGTACAGTGAGTGAAACTGACAGTGTGCTATTCTGTTCTAAACCAATTTTGCTGTTCCATATTTTCAATCCTTGAGTTGAGGGACAGAGAGGTACAGTGAGTGAAACTGACAGTGTGCTATTCTGTTCTAAACCAATTTTGCTGTTCCATATTTTCAATCCTTGAGTTGAGGGACAGAGAGGTACAGTGAGTGAAACTGACAGTGTGCTATTCTGTTCTAAACCAATTTTGCTGTTCCATATTTTCAATCCTTGAGTTGAGGGACAGAGAGGTACAGTGAGGGAAAGTGTCAGTGTGCTATTGTGTTCTAAAACTATTTTGCTGAACCATATTTTCAATCCTTGAGTTGAGGGACAGAGAGGTACAGTGAGTGAAACTGACAGTGTGCTATTCTGTTCTAAACCAATTTTGCTGTTCCATATTTTCAATCCTTGAGTTGAGGGACAGAGAGGTACAGTGAGGGAAAGTGTCAGTGTGCTATTGTGTTCTAAAACTATTTTGCTGAACCATATTTTCAATCCTTGAGTTGAGGGACAGAGAGGTACAGTGAGTGAAACTGACAGTGTGCTATTCTGTTCTAAACCAATTTTGCTGTTCCATATTTTCAATCCTTGAGTTGAGGGACAGAGAGGTACAGTGAGTGAAACTGACAGTGTGCTATTCTGTTCTAAACCAATTTTGCTGTTCCATATTTTCAATCCTTGAGTTGAGGGACAGAGAGGTACAGTGAGTGAAACTGACAGTGTGCCATTCTGTTCTAAACCAATTTTGCTGTTCCATATTTTCAATCCTTGAGTTGAGGGACAGAGAGGTACAGTGAGGGAAAGTGTCAGTGTGCTATTGTGTTCTAAAACTATTTTGCTGAACCATATTTTCAATCCTTGAGTTGAGGGACAGAGAGGTACAGTGAGTGAAACTGACAGTGTGCTATTCTGTTCTAAACCAATTTTGCTGTTCCATATTTTCAATCCTTGAGTTGAGGGACAGAGAGGTACAGTGAGTGAAACTGACAGTGTGCTATTCTGTTCTAAACCAATTTTGCTGTTCCATATTTTCAATCCTTGAGTTGAGGGACAGAGAGGTACAGTGAGGGAAAGTGTCAGTGTGCGATTGTGTTCTAAAACTATTTTGCCGAACCATATTTTCAATCCTTGAGTTGAGGGACAGAGAGGTACAGTGAGTGAAACTGACAGTGTGCTATTCTGTTCTAAACCAATTTTGCTGTTCCATATTTTCAATCCTTGAGTTGAGGGACAGAGAGGTACAGTGAGGGAAACTGACAGTGTGCTATTCTGTTCTAAACCAATTTTGCTGTTCCATATTTTCAATCCTTGAGTTGAGGGACAGAGAGGTACAGTGAGTGAAACTGACAGTGTGCTATTCTGTTCTAAACCAATTTTGCTGTTCCATATTTTCAATCCTTGAGTTGAGGGACAGAGAGGTACAGTGAGTGAAACTGACAGTGTGCTATTCTGTTCTAAACCAATTTTGCTGTTCCATATTTTCAATCCTTGAGTTGAGGGACAGAGAGGTACAGTGAGGGAAAGTGTCAGTGTGCTATTGTGTTCTAAAACTATTTTGCTGAACCATATTTTCAATCCTTGAGTTGAGGGACAGAGAGGTACAGTGAGTGAAACTGACAGTGTGCTATTCTGTTCTAAACCAATTTTGCTGTTCCATATTTTCAATCCTTGAGTTGAGGGACAGAGAGGTACAGTGAGGGAAAGTGTCAGTGTGCTATTGTGTTCTAAAACTATTTTGCTGAACCATATTTTCAATCCTTGAGTTGAGGGACAGAGAGGTACAGTGAGTGAAACTGACAGTGTGCTATTCTGTTCTAAACCAATTTTGCTGTTCCATATTTTCAATCCTTGAGTTGAGGGACAGAGAGGTACAGTGAGTGAAGATGACAGTGTGCTATTCTGTTCTAAACCAATTTTGCTGTTCCATATTTTCAATCCTTGAGTTGAGGGACAGAGAGGTACAGTGAGGGAAAGTGTCAGTGTGCTATTGTGTTCTAAAACTATTTTGCTGAACCATATTTTCAATCCTTGAGTTGAGGGACAGAGAGGTACAGTGAGTGAAACTGACAGTGTGCTATTCTGTTCTAAACCAATTTTGCTGTTCCATATTTTCAATCCTTGAGTTGAGGGACAGAGAGGTACAGTGAGTGAAACTGACAGTGTGCTATTCTGTTCTAAACCAATTTTGCTGTTCCATATTTTCAATCCTTGAGTTGAGGGACAGAGAGGTACAGTGAGTGAAACTGACAGTGTGCTATTCTGTTCTAAACCAATTTTGCTGTTCCATATTTTCAATCCTTGAGTTGAGGGACAGAGAGGTACAGTGAGGGAAAGTGTCAGTGTGCTATTGTGTTCTAAAACTATTTTGCTGAACCATATTTTCAATCCTTGAGTTGAGGGACAGAGAGGTACAGTGAGTGAAACTGACAGTGTGCTATTCTGTTCTAAACCAATTTTGCTGTTCCATATTTTCAATCCTTGAGTTGAGGGACAGAGAGGTACAGTGAGGGAAAGTGTCAGTGTGCTATTGTGTTCTAAAACTATTTTGCTGAACCATATTTTCAATCCTTGAGTTGAGGGACAGAGAGGTACAGTGAGTGAAACTGACAGTGTGCTATTCTGTTCTAAACCAATTTTGCTGTTCCATATTTTCAATCCTTGAGTTGAGGGACAGAGAGGTACAGTGAGTGAAACTGACAGTGTGCTATTCTGTTCTAAACCAATTTTGCTGTTCCATATTTTCAATCCTTGAGTTGAGGGACAGAGAGGTACAGTGAGTGAAACTGACAGTGTGCTATTCTGTTCTAAACCAATTTTGCTGTTCCATATTTTCAATCCTTGAGTTGAGGGACAGAGAGGTACAGTGAGGGAAAGTGTCAGTGTGCTATTGTGTTCTAAAACTATTTTGCTGAACCATATTTTCAATCCTTGAGTTGAGGGACAGAGAGGTACAGTGAGTGAAACTGACAGTGTGCTATTCTGTTCTAAACCAATTTTGCTGTTCCATATTTTCAATCCTTGAGTTGAGGGACAGAGAGGTACAGTGAGTGAAACTGACAGTGTGCTATTCTGTTCTAAACCAATTTTGCTGTTCCATATTTTCAATCCTTGAGTTGAGGGACAGAGAGGTACAGTGAGGGAAAGTGTCAGTGTGCTATTGTGTTCTAAAACTATTTTGCTGAACCATATTTTCAATCCTTGAGTTGAGGGACAGAGAGGTACAGTGAGTGAAACTGACAGTGTGCTATTCTGTTCTAAACCAATTTTGCTGTTCCATATTTTCAATCCTTGAGTTGAGGGACAGAGAGGTACAGTGAGGGAAACTGACAGTGTGCTATTCTGTTCTAAACCAATTTTGCTGTTCCATATTTTCAATCCTTGAGTTGAGGGACAGAGAGGTACAGTGAGTGATACTGACAGTGTGCTATTCTCTTCTAAACCAATTTTGCTGTTCCATATTTTCAATCCTTGAGTTGAGGGACAGAGAGGTACAGTGAGGGAAACTGACAGTGTGCTATTCTGTTCTAAACCAATTTTGCTGTTCCATATTTTCAATCCTTGAGTTGAGGGACAGAGAGGTACAGTGAGTGAAACTGACAGTGTGCTATTCTCTTCTAAACCAATTTTGCTGTTCCATATTTTCAATCCTTGAGTTGAGGGACAGAGAGGTACAGTGAGTGAAACTGACAGTGTGCTATTCTGTTCTAAACCAATTTTGCTGTTCCATATTTTCAATCCTTGAGTTGAGGGACAGAGAGGTACAGTGAGTGAAACTGACAGTGTGCTATTCTGTTCTAAACCAATTTTGCTGTTCCATATTTTCAATCCTTGAGTTGAGGGACAGAGAGGTACAGTGAGGGAAAGTGTCAGTGTGCTATTGTGTTCTAAAACTATTTTGCTGAACCATATTTTCAATCCTTGAGTTGAGGGACAGAGAGGTACAGTGAGTGAAACTGACAGTGTGCTATTCTGTTCTAAACCAATTTTGCTGTTCCATATTTTCAATCCTTGAGTTGAGGGACAGAGAGGTACAGTGAGTGAAACTGACAGTGTGCTATTCTGTTCTAAACCAATTTTGCTGTTCCATATTTTCAATCCTTGAGTTGAGGGACAGAGAGGTACAGTGAGGGAAAGTGTCAGTGTGCTATTGTGTTCTAAAACTATTTTGCTGAACCATATTTTCAATCCTTGAGTTGAGGGACAGAGAGGTACAGTGAGTGAAACTGACAGTGTGCTATTCTGTTCTAAACCAATTTTGCTCTTCCATATTTTCAATCCTTGAGTTGAGGGACAGAGAGGTACAGTGAGTGAAACTGACAGTGTGCTATTCTGTTCTAAACCAATTTTGCTGTTCCATATTTTCAATCCTTGAGTTGAGGGACAGAGAGGTACAGTGAGGGAAAGTGTCAGTGTGCTATTGTGTTCTAAAACTATTTTGCTGAACCATATTTTCAATCCTTGAGTTGAGGGACAGAGAGGTACAGTGAGTGAAACTGACAGTGTGCTATTCTGTTCTAAACCAATTTTGCTGTTCCATATTTTCAATCCTTGAGTTGAGGGACAGAGAGGTACAGTGAGTGAAACTGACAGTGTGCTATTCTGTTCTAAACCAATTTTGCTGTTCCATATTTTCAATCCTTGAGTTGAGGGACAGAGAGGTACAGTGAGTGAAACTGACAGTGTGCTATTCTGTTCTAAACCAATTTTGCTGTTCCATATTTTCAATCCTTGAGTTGAGGGACAGAGAGGTACAGTGAGTGAAACTGACAGTGTGCTATTCTGTTCTAAACCAATTTTGCTGTTCCATATTTTCAATCCTTGAGTTGAGGGACAGAGAGGTACAGTGAGTGAAACTGACAGTGTGCTATTCTGTTCTAAACCAATTTTGCTGTTCCATATTTTCAATCCTTGAGTTGCGGGACAGAGAGGTACAGTGAGGGAAAGTGTCAGTGTGCTATTTTGTTCTAAAACTATTTTGCTGAACCATATTTTCAATCCTTGAGTTGAGGGACAGAGAGGTACAGTGAGTGAAACTGACAGTGTGCTATTCTGTTCTAAACCAATTTTGCTGTTCCATATTTTCAATCCTTGAGTTGAGGGACAGAGAGGTACAGTGAGTGAAACTGACAGTGTGCTATTCTGTTCTAAACCAATTTTGCTGTTCCATATTTTCAATCCTTGAGTTGAGGGACAGAGAGGTACAGTGAGTGAAACTGACAGTGTGCTATTCTGTTCTAAACCAATTTTGCTGTTCCATATTTTCAATCCTTGAGTTGAGGGACAGAGAGGTACAGTGAGTGAAACTGACAGTGTGCTATTCTGTTCTAAACCAATTTTGCTGTTCCATATTTTCAATCCTTGAGTTGAGGGACAGAGAGGTACAGTGAGTGAAACTGACAGTGTGCTATTCTGTTCTAAACCAATTTTGCTGTTCCATATTTTCAATCCTTGAGTTGAGGGACAGAGAGGTACAGTGAGTGAAACTGACAGTGTGCTATTCTGTTCTAAACCAATTTTGCTGTTCCATATTTTCAATCCTTGAGTTGAGGGACAGAGAGGTACAGTGAGGGAAAGTGTCAGTGTGCTATTGTGTTCTAAAACTATTTTGCTGAACCATATTTTCAATCCTTGAGTTGAGGGACAGAGAGGTACAGTGAGTGAAACTGACAGTGTGCTATTCTGTTCTAAACCAATTTTGCTGTTCCATATTTTCAATCCTTGAGTTGAGGGACAGAGAGGTACAGTGAGTGAAACTGACAGTGTGCTATTCTGTTCTAAACCAATTTTGCTGTTCCATATTTTCAATCCTTGAGTTGAGGGACAGAGAGGTACAGTGAGTGAAACTGACAGTGTGCTATTCTGTTCTAAACCAATTTTGCTGTTCCATATTTTCAATCCTTGAGTTGAGGGACAGAGAGGTACAGTGAGGGAAAGTGTCAGTGTGCTATTGTGTTCTAAAACTATTTTGCTGAACCATATTTTCAATCCTTGAGTTGAGGGACAGAGAGGTACAGTAAGTGAAACTGACAGTGTGCTATTCTGTTCTAAACCAATTTTGCTGTTCCATATTTTAAATCCTTGAGTTGAGGGACAGAGAGGTACAGTGAGTGAAACTGACAGTGTGCTATTCTGTTCTAAACCAATTTTGCTGTTCCATATTTTCAATCCTTGAGTTGAGGGACAGAGAGGTACAGTGAGTGAAACTGACAGTGTGCTATTCTGTTCTAAACCAATTTTGCTGTTCCATATTTTCAATCCTTGAGTTGAGGGACAGAGAGGTACAGTGAGTGAAACTGACAGTGTGCTATTCTGTTCTAAACCAATTTTGCTGTTCCATATTTTCAATCCTTGAGTTGAGGGACAGAGAGGTACAGTGAGTGAAACTGACAGTGTGCTATTCTGTTCTAAACCAATTTTGCTGTTCCATATTTTCAATCCTTGAGTTGAGGGACAGAGAGGTACAGTGAGGGAAAGTGTCAGTGTGCTATTGTGTTCTAAAACTATTTTGCTGAACCATATTTTCAATCCTTGAGTTGAGGGACAGAGAGGTACAGTGAGTGAAACTGACAGTGTGCTATTCTGTTCTAAACCAATTTTGCTGTTCCATATTTTCAATCCTTGAGTTGAGGGACAGAGAGGTACAGTGAGTGAAACTGACAGTGTGCTATTCTGTTCTAAACCAATTTTGCTGTTCCATATTTTCAATCCTTGAGTTGAGGGACAGAGAGGTACAGTGAGTGAAACTGACAGTGTGCTATTCTGTTCTAAACCAATTTTGCTGTTCCATATTTTCAATCCTTGAGTTGAGGGACAGAGAGGTACAGTGAGTGAAACTGACAGTGTGCTATTCTGTTCTAAACCAATTTTGCTGTTCCATATTTTCAATCCTTGAGTTGAGGGACAGAGAGGTACAGTGAGTGAAACTGACAGTGTGCTATTCTGTTCTAAACCAATTTTGCTGTTCCATATTTTCAATCCTTGAGTTGAGGGACAGAGAGGTACAGTGAGGGAAAGTGTCAGTGTGCTATTGTGTTCTAAAACTATTTTGCTGAACCATATTTTCAATCCTTGAGTTGAGGGACAGAGAGGTACAGTGAGTGAAACTGACAGTGTGCTATTCTGTTCTAAACCAATTTTGCTGTTCCATATTTTCAATCCTTGAGTTGAGGGACAGAGAGGTACAGTGAGTGAAACTGACAGTGTGCTATTCTGTTCTAAACCAATTTTGCTGTTCCATATTTTCAATCCTTGAGTTGAGGGACAGAGAGGTACAGTGAGTGAAACTGACAGTGTGCTATTCTGTTCTAAACCAATTTTGCTGTTCCATATTTTCAATCCTTGAGTTGAGGGACAGAGAGGTACAGTGAGGGAAAGTGTCAGTGTGCTATTGTGTTCTAAAACTATTTTGCTGAACCATATTTTCAATCCTTGAGTTGAGGGACAGAGAGGTACAGTGAGTGATACTGACAGTGTGCTATTCTCTTCTAAACCAATTTTGCTGTTCCATATTTTCAATCCTTGAGTTGAGGGACAGAGAGGTACAGTGAGTGAAACTGACAGTGTGCTATTCTGTTCTAAACCAATTTTGCTGTTCCATATTTTCAATCCTTGAGTTGAGGGACAGAGAGGTACAGTGAGTGAAACTGACAGTGTGCTATTCTGTTCTAAACCAATTTTGCTGTTCCATATTTTCAATCCTTGAGTTGAGGGACAGAGAGGTACAGTGAGGGAAAGTGTCAGTGTGCTATTGTGTTCTAAAACTATTTTGCTGTTCCATATTTTCAATCCTTGAGTTGAGGGACAGAGAGGTACAGTGAGTGAAACTGACAGTGTGCTATTCTGTTCTAAACCAATTTTGCTGTTCCATATTTTCAATCCTTGAGTTGAGGGACAGAGAGGTACAGTGAGTGAAACTGACAGTGTGCTATTCTGTTCTAAACCAATTTTGCTGTTCCATATTTTCAATCCTTGAGTTGAGGGACAGAGAGGTACAGAGAGGGAAAGTGTCAGTGTGCTATTGTGTTCTAAAACTATTTTGCTGAACCATATTTTCAATCCTTGAGTTGAGGGACAGAGAGGTACAGTGAGTGAAACTGACAGTGTGCTATTCTGTTCTAAACCAATTTTGCTGTTCCATATTTTCAATCCTTGAGTTGAGGGACAGAGAGGTACAGTGAGTGAAACTGACAGTGTGCTATTCTGTTCTAAACCAATTTTGCTGTTCCATATTTTCAATCCTTGAGTTGAGGGACAGAGAGGTACAGTGAGTGAAACTGACAGTGTGCTATTCTGTTCTAAACCAATTTTGCTGTTCCATATTTTCAATCCTTGAGTTGAGGGACAGAGAGGTACAGTGAGTGAAACTGACAGTGTGCTATTCTGTTCTAAACCAATTTTGCTGTTCCATATTTTCAATCCTTGAGTTGAGGGACAGAGAGGTACAGTGAGTGAAACTGACAGTGTGCTATTCTGTTCTAAACCAATTTTGCTGTTCCATATTTTCAATCCTTGAGTTGAGGGACAGAGAGGTACAGTGAGTGAAACTGACAGTGTGCTATTCTGTTCTAAACCAATTTTGCTGTTCCATATTTTCAATCCTTGAGTTGAGGGACAGAGAGGTACAGTGAGTGAAACTGACAGTGTGCTATTCTGTTCTAAACCAATTTTGCTGTTCCATATTTTCAATCCTTGAGTTGAGGGACAGAGAGGTACAGTGAGTGAAACTGACAGTGTGCTATTCTGTTCTAAACCAATTTTGCTGTTCCATATTTTCAATCCTTGAGTTGAGGGACAGAGAGGTACAGTGAGGGAAAGTGTCAGTGTGCTATTGTGTTCTAAAACTATTTTGCTGAACCATATTTTCAATCCTTGAGTTGAGGGACAGAGAGGTACAGTGAGTGAAACTGACAGTGTGCTATTCTGTTCTAAACCAATTTTGCTGTTCCATATTTTCAATCCTTGAGTTGAGGGACAGAGAGGTACAGTGAGTGAAACTGACAGTGTGCTATTCTGTTCTAAACCAATTTTGCTGTTCCATATTTTCAATCCTTGAGTTGAGGGACAGAGAGGTACAGTGAGTGAAACTGACAGTGTGCTATTCTGTTCTAAACCAATTTTGCTGTTCCATATTTTCAATCCTTGAGTTGAGGGACAGAGAGGTACAGTGAGGGAAAGTGTCAGTGTGCTATTGTGTTCTAAAACTATTTTGCTGAACCATATTTTCAATCCTTGAGTTGAGGGACAGAGAGGTACAGTGAGTGAAACTGACAGTGTGCTATTCTGTTCTAAACCAATTTTGCTGTTCCATATTTTCAATCCTTGAGTTGAGGGACAGAGAGGTACAGTGAGTGAAACTGACAGTGTGCTATTCTGTTCTAAACCAATTTTGCTGTTCCATATTTTCAATCCTTGAGTTGAGGGACAGAGAGGTACAGTGAGTGAAACTGACAGTGTGCTATTCTGTTCTAAACCAATTTTGCTGTTCCATATTTTCAATCCTTGAGTTGAGGGACAGAGAGGTACAGTGAGGGAAAGTGTCAGTGTGCTATTGTGTTCTAAAACTATTTTGCTGAACCATATTTTCAATCCTTGAGTTGAGGGACAGAGAGGTACAGTGAGTGAAACTGACAGTGTGCTATTCTGTTCTAAACCAATTTTGCTGTTCCATATTTTCAATCCTTGAGTTGAGGGACAGAGAGGTACAGTGAGGGAAAGTGTCAGTGTGCTATTGTGTTCTAAAACTATTTTGCTGAACCATATTTTCAATCCTTGAGTTGAGGGACAGAGAGGTACAGTGAGTGAAACTGACAGTGTGCTATTCTGTTCTAAACCAATTTTGCTGTTCCATATTTTCAATCCTTGAGTTGAGGGACAGAGAGGTACAGTGAGTGAAACTGACAGTGTGCTATTCTGTTCTAAACCAATTTTGCTGTTCCATATTTTCAATCCTTGAGTTGAGGGACAGAGAGGTACAGTGAGTGAAACTGACAGTGTGCCATTCTGTTCTAAACCAATTTTGCTGTTCCATATTTTCAATCCTTGAGTTGAGGGACAGAGAGGTACAGTGAGGGAAAGTGTCAGTGTGCTATTGTGTTCTAAAACTATTTTGCTGAACCATATTTTCAATCCTTGAGTTGAGGGACAGAGAGGTACAGTGAGTGAAACTGACAGTGTGCTATTCTGTTCTAAACCAATTTTGCTGTTCCATATTTTCAATCCTTGAGTTGAGGGACAGAGAGGTACAGTGAGTGAAACTGACAGTGTGCTATTCTGTTCTAAACCAATTTTGCTGTTCCATATTTTCAATCCTTGAGTTGAGGGACAGAGAGGTACAGTGAGGGAAAGTGTCAGTGTGCTATTGTGTTCTAAAACTATTTTGCTGAACCATATTTTCAATCCTTGAGTTGAGGGATAGAGAGGTACAGTGAGTGAAACTGACAGTGTGCTATTCTGTTCTAAACCAATTTTGCTGTTCCATATTTTCAATCCTTGAGTTGAGGGACAGAGAGGTACAGTGAGGGAAACTGACAGTGTGCTATTCTGTTCTAAACCAATTTTGCTGTTCCATATTTTCAATCCTTGAGTTGAGGGACAGAGAGGTACAGTGAGTGAAACTGACAGTGTGCTATTCTGTTCTAAACCAATTTTGCTGTTCCATATTTTCAATCCTTGAGTTGAGGGACAGAGAGGTACAGTGAGTGAAACTGACAGTGTGCTATTCTGTTCTAAACCAATTTTGCTGTTCCATATTTTCAATCCTTGAGTTGAGGGACAGAGAGGTACAGTGAGGGAAAGTGTCAGTGTGCTATTGTGTTCTAAAACTATTTTGCTGAACCATATTTTCAATCCTTGAGTTGAGGGACAGAGAGGTACAGTGAGTGAAACTGACAGTGTGCTATTCTGTTCTAAACCAATTTTGCTGTTCCATATTTTCAATCCTTGAGTTGAGGGACAGAGAGGTACAGTGAGGGAAAGTGTCAGTGTGCTATTGTGTTCTAAAACTATTTTGCTGAACCATATTTTCAATCCTTGAGTTGAGGGACAGAGAGGTACAGTGAGTGAAACTGACAGTGTGCTATTCTGTTCTAAACCAATTTTGCTGTTCCATATTTTCAATCCTTGAGTTGAGGGACAGAGAGGTACAGTGAGTGAAACTGACAGTGTGCTATTCTGTTCTAAACCAATTTTGCTGTTCCATATTTTCAATCCTTGAGTTGAGGGACAGAGAGGTACAGTGAGTGAAGATGACAGTGTGCTATTCTGTTCTAAACCAATTTTGCTGTTCCATATTTTCAATCCTTGAGTTGAGGGACAGAGAGGTACAGTGAGGGAAAGTGTCAGTGTGCTATTGTGTTCTAAAACTATTTTGCTGAACCATATTTTCAATCCTTGAGTTGAGGGACAGAGAGGTACAGTGAGTGAAACTGACAGTGTGCTATTCTGTTCTAAACCAATTTTGCTGTTCCATATTTTCAATCCTTGAGTTGAGGGACAGAGAGGTACAGTGAGTGAAACTGACAGTGTGCTATTCTGTTCTAAACCAATTTTGCTGTTCCATATTTTCAATCCTTGAGTTGAGGGACAGAGAGGTACAGTGAGTGAAACTGACAGTGTGCTATTCTGTTCTAAACCAATTTTGCTGTTCCATATTTTCAATCCTTGAGTTGAGGGACAGAGAGGTACAGTGAGGGAAAGTGTCAGTGTGCTATTGTGTTCTAAAACTATTTTGCTGAACCATATTTTCAATCCTTGAGTTGAGGGACAGAGAGGTACAGTGAGTGAAACTGACAGTGTGCTATTCTGTTCTAAACCAATTTTGCTGTTCCATATTTTCAATCCTTGAGTTGAGGGACAGAGAGGTACAGTGAGGGAAAGTGTCAGTGTGCTATTGTGTTCTAAAACTATTTTGCTGAACCATATTTTCAATCCTTGAGTTGAGGGACAGAGAGGTACAGTGAGTGAAACTGACAGTGTGCTATTCTGTTCTAAACCAATTTTGCTGTTCCATATTTTCAATCCTTGAGTTGAGGGACAGAGAGGTACAGTGAGGGAAAGTGTCAGTGTGCTATTGTGTTCTAAAACTATTTTGCTGAACCATATTTTCAATCCTTGAGTTGAGGGACAGAGAGGTACAGTGAGTGAAACTGACAGTGTGCTATTCTGTTCTAAACCAATTTTGCTGTTCCATATTTTCAATCCTTGAGTTGAGGGACAGAGAGGTACAGTGAGTGAAACTGACAGTGTGCTATTCTGTTCTAAACCAATTTTGCTGTTCCATATTTTCAATCCTTGAGTTGAGGGACAGAGAGGTACAGTGAGTGAAACTGACAGTGTGCCATTCTGTTCTAAACCAATTTTGCTGTTCCATATTTTCAATCCTTGAGTTGAGGGACAGAGAGGTACAGTGAGGGAAAGTGTCAGTGTGCTATTGTGTTCTAAAACTATTTTGCTGAACCATATTTTCAATCCTTGAGTTGAGGGACAGAGAGGTACAGTGAGTGAAACTGACAGTGTGCTATTCTGTTCTAAACCAATTTTGCTGTTCCATATTTTCAATCCTTGAGTTGAGGGACAGAGAGGTACAGTGAGTGAAACTGACAGTGTGCTATTCTGTTCTAAACCAATTTTGCTGTTCCATATTTTCAATCCTTGAGTTGAGGGACAGAGAGGTACAGTGAGGGAAAGTGTCAGTGTGCTATTGTGTTCTAAAACTATTTTGCTGAACCATATTTTCAATCCTTGAGTTGAGGGATAGAGAGGTACAGTGAGTGAAACTGACAGTGTGCTATTCTGTTCTAAACCAATTTTGCTGTTCCATATTTTCAATCCTTGAGTTGAGGGACAGAGAGGTACAGTGAGGGAAACTGACAGTGTGCTATTCTGTTCTAAACCAATTTTGCTGTTCCATATTTTCAATCCTTGAGTTGAGGGACAGAGAGGTACAGTGAGTGAAACTGACAGTGTGCTATTCTGTTCTAAACCAATTTTGCTGTTCCATATTTTCAATCCTTGAGTTGAGGGACAGAGAGGTACAGTGAGTGAAACTGACAGTGTGCTATTCTGTTCTAAACCAATTTTGCTGTTCCATATTTTCAATCCTTGAGTTGAGGGACAGAGAGGTACAGTGAGGGAAAGTGTCAGTGTGCTATTGTGTTCTAAAACTATTTTGCTGAACCATATTTTCAATCCTTGAGTTGAGGGACAGAGAGGTACAGTGAGTGAAACTGACAGTGTGCTATTCTGTTCTAAACCAATTTTGCTGTTCCATATTTTCAATCCTTGAGTTGAGGGACAGAGAGGTACAGTGAGGGAAAGTGTCAGTGTGCTATTGTGTTCTAAAACTATTTTGCTGAACCATATTTTCAATCCTTGAGTTGAGGGACAGAGAGGTACAGTGAGTGAAACTGACAGTGTGCTATTCTGTTCTAAACCAATTTTGCTGTTCCATATTTTCAATCCTTGAGTTGAGGGACAGAGAGGTACAGTGAGTGAAACTGACAGTGTGCTATTCTGTTCTAAACCAATTTTGCTGTTCCATATTTTCAATCCTTGAGTTGAGGGACAGAGAGGTACAGTGAGTGAAGATGACAGTGTGCTATTCTGTTCTAAACCAATTTTGCTGTTCCATATTTTCAATCCTTGAGTTGAGGGACAGAGAGGTACAGTGAGGGAAAGTGTCAGTGTGCTATTGTGTTCTAAAACTATTTTGCTGAACCATATTTTCAATCCTTGAGTTGAGGGACAGAGAGGTACAGTGAGTGAAACTGACAGTGTGCTATTCTGTTCTAAACCAATTTTGCTGTTCCATATTTTCAATCCTTGAGTTGAGGGACAGAGAGGTACAGTGAGTGAAACTGACAGTGTGCTATTCTGTTCTAAACCAATTTTGCTGTTCCATATTTTCAATCCTTGAGTTGAGGGACAGAGAGGTACAGTGAGTGAAACTGACAGTGTGCTATTCTGTTCTAAACCAATTTTGCTGTTCCATATTTTCAATCCTTGAGTTGAGGGACAGAGAGGTACAGTGAGGGAAAGTGTCAGTGTGCTATTGTGTTCTAAAACTATTTTGCTGAACCATATTTTCAATCCTTGAGTTGAGGGACAGAGAGGTACAGTGAGTGAAACTGACAGTGTGCTATTCTGTTCTAAACCAATTTTGCTGTTCCATATTTTCAATCCTTGAGTTGAGGGACAGAGAGGTACAGTGAGGGAAAGTGTCAGTGTGCTATTGTGTTCTAAAACTATTTTGCTGAACCATATTTTCAATCCTTGAGTTGAGGGACAGAGAGGTACAGTGAGTGAAACTGACAGTGTGCTATTCTGTTCTAAACCAATTTTGCTGTTCCATATTTTCAATCCTTGAGTTGAGGGACAGAGAGGTACAGTGAGTGAAACTGACAGTGTGCTATTCTGTTCTAAACCAATTTTGCTGTTCCATATTTTCAATCCTTGAGTTGAGGGACAGAGAGGTACAGTGAGTGAAACTGACAGTGTGCTATTCTGTTCTAAACCAATTTTGCTGTTCCATATTTTCAATCCTTGAGTTGAGGGACAGAGAGGTACAGTGAGGGAAAGTGTCAGTGTGCTATTGTGTTCTAAAACTATTTTGCTGAACCATATTTTCAATCCTTGAGTTGAGGGACAGAGAGGTACAGTGAGTGAAACTGACAGTGTGCTATTCTGTTCTAAACCAATTTTGCTGTTCCATATTTTCAATCCTTGAGTTGAGGGACAGAGAGGTACAGTGAGTGAAACTGACAGTGTGCTATTCTGTTCTAAACCAATTTTGCTGTTCCATATTTTCAATCCTTGAGTTGAGGGACAGAGAGGTACAGTGAGGGAAAGTGTCAGTGTGCTATTGTGTTCTAAAACTATTTTGCTGAACCATATTTTCAATCCTTGAGTTGAGGGACAGAGAGGTACAGTGAGTGAAACTGACAGTGTGCTATTCTGTTCTAAACCAATTTTGCTGTTCCATATTTTCAATCCTTGAGTTGAGGGACAGAGAGGTACAGTGAGGGAAACTGACAGTGTGCTATTCTGTTCTAAACCAATTTTGCTGTTCCATATTTTCAATCCTTGAGTTGAGGGACAGAGAGGTACAGTGAGTGATACTGACAGTGTGCTATTCTCTTCTAAACCAATTTTGCTGTTCCATATTTTCAATCCTTGAGTTGAGGGACAGAGAGGTACAGTGAGTGAAACTGACAGTGTGCTATTCTGTTCTAAACCAATTTTGCTGTTCCATATTTTCAATCCTTGAGTTGAGGGACAGAGAGGTACAGTGAGTGAAACTGACAGTGTGCTATTCTGTTCTAAACCAATTTTGCTGTTCCATATTTTCAATCCTTGAGTTGAGGGACAGAGAGGTACAGTGAGGGAAAGTGTCAGTGTGCTATTGTGTTCTAAAACTATTTTGCTGAACCATATTTTCAATCCTTGAGTTGAGGGACAGAGAGGTACAGTGAGTGAAACTGACAGTGTGCTATTCTGTTCTAAACCAATTTTGCTGTTCCATATTTTCAATCCTTGAGTTGAGGGACAGAGAGGTACAGTGAGTGAAACTGACAGTGTGCTATTCTGTTCTAAACCAATTTTGCTGTTCCATATTTTCAATCCTTGAGTTGAGGGACAGAGAGGTACAGTGAGGGAAAGTGTCAGTGTGCTATTGTGTTCTAAAACTATTTTGCTGAACCATATTTTCAATCCTTGAGTTGAGGGACAGAGAGGTACAGTGAGTGAAACTGACAGTGTGCTATTCTGTTCTAAACCAATTTTGCTGTTCCATATTTTCAATCCTTGAGTTGAGGGACAGAGAGGTACAGTGAGGGAAAGTGTCAGTGTGCTATTGTGTTCTAAAACTATTTTGCTGAACCATATTTTCAATCCTTGAGTTGAGGGACAGAGAGGTACAGTGAGTGAAACTGACAGTGTGCTATTCTGTTCTAAACCAATTTTGCTGTTCCATATTTTCAATCCTTGAGTTGAGGGACAGAGAGGTACAGTGAGTGAAACTGACAGTGTGCTATTCTGTTCTAAACCAATTTTGCTGTTCCATATTTTCAATCCTTGAGTTGAGGGACAGAGAGGTACAGTGAGTGAAACTGACAGTGTGCTATTCTGTTCTAAACCAATTTTGCTGTTCCATATTTTCAATCCTTGAGTTGAGGGACAGAGAGGTACAGTGAGTGAAACTACCAGTGTGCTATTCTGTTCTAAACCAATTTTGCTGTTCCATATTTTCAATCCTTGAGTTGAGGGACAGAGAGGTACAGTGAGGGAAAGTGTCAGTGTGCTATTGTGTTCTAAAACTATTTTGCTGAACCATATTTTCAATCCTTGAGTTGAGGGACAGAGAGGTACAGTGAGTGAAACTGACAGTGTGCTATTCTGTTCTAAACCAATTTTGCTGTTCCATATTTTCAATCCTTGAGTTGAGGGACAGAGAGGTACAGTGAGTGAAACTGACAGTGTGCTATTCTGTTCTAAACCAATTTTGCTGTTCCATATTTTCAATCCTTGAGTTGAGGGACAGAGAGGTACAGTGAGGGAAAGTGTCAGTGTGCTATTGTGTTCTAAAACTATTTTGCTGAACCATATTTTCAATCCTTGAGTTGAGGGACAGAGAGGTACAGTGAGTGAAACTGACAGTGTGCTATTCTGTTCTAAACCAATTTTGCTGTTCCATATTTTCAATCCTTGAGTTGAGGGACAGAGAGGTACAGTGAGTGAAACTACCAGTGTGCTATTCTGTTCTAAACCAATTTTGCTGTTCCATATTTTCAATCCTTGAGTTGAGGGACAGAGAGGTACAGTGAGGGAAAGTGTCAGTGTGCTATTGTGTTCTAAAACTATTTTGCTGAACCATATTTTCAATCCTTGAGTTGAGGGACAGAGAGGTACAGTGAGTGAAACTGACAGTGTGCTATTCTGTTCTAAACCAATTTTGCTGTTCCATATTTTCAATCCTTGAGTTGAGGGACAGAGAGGTACAGTGAGTGAAACTGACAGTGTGCTATTCTGTTCTAAACCAATTTTGCTGTTCCATATTTTCAATCCTTGAGTTGAGGGACAGAGAGGTACAGTGAGGGAAAGTGTCAGTGTGCTATTGTGTTCTAAAACTATTTTGCTGAACCATATTTTCAATCCTTGAGTTGAGGGACAGAGAGGTACAGTGAGTGAAACTGACAGTGTGCTATTCTGTTCTAAACCAATTTTGCTGTTCCATATTTTCAATCCTTGAGTTGAGGGACAGAGAGGTACAGTGAGGGAAAGTGTCAGTGTGCTATTGTGTTCTAAAACTATTTTGCTGAACCATATTTTCAATCCTTGAGTTGAGGGACAGAGAGGTACAGTGAGTGAAACTGACAGTGTGCTATTCTGTTCTAAACCAATTTTGCTGTTCCATATTTTCAATCCTTGAGTTGAGGGACAGAGAGGTACAGTGAGTGAAACTGACAGTGTGCTATTCTGTTCTAAACCAATTTTGCTGTTCCATATTTTCAATCCTTGAGTTGAGGGACAGAGAGGTACAGTGAGTGAAACTGACAGTGTGCTATTCTGTTCTAAACCAATTTTGCTGTTCCATATTTTCAATCCTTGAGTTGAGGGACAGAGAGGTACAGTGAGGGAAAGTGTCAGTGTGCTATTGTGTTCTAAAACTATTTTGCTGAACCATATTTTCAATCCTTGAGTTGAGGGACAGAGAGGTACAGTGAGTGAAACTGACAGTGTGCTATTCTGTTCTAAACCAATTTTGCTGTTCCATATTTTCAATCCTTGAGTTGAGGGACAGAGAGGTACAGTGAGTGAAACTGACAGTGTGCTATTCTGTTCTAAACCAATTTTGCTGTTCCATATTTTCAATCCTTGAGTTGAGGGACAGAGAGGTACAGTGAGGGAAAGTGTCAGTGTGCTATTGTGTTCTAAAACTATTTTGCTGAACCATATTTTCAATCCTTGAGTTGAGGGACAGAGAGGTACAGTGAGTGAAACTGACAGTGTGCTATTCTGTTCTAAACCAATTTTGCTGTTCCATATTTTCAATCCTTGAGTTGAGGGACAGAGAGGTACAGTGAGGGAAACTGACAGTGTGCTATTCTGTTCTAAACCAATTTTGCTGTTCCATATTTTCAATCCTTGAGTTGAGGGACAGAGAGGTACAGTGAGTGAAACTGACAGTGTGCTATTCTCTTCTAAACCAATTTTGCTGTTCCATATTTTCAATCCTTGAGTTGAGGGACAGAGAGGTACAGTGAGTGAAACTGACAGTGTGCTATTCTGTTCTAAACCAATTTTGCTGTTCCATATTTTCAATCCTTGAGTTGAGGGACAGAGAGGTACAGTGAGTGAAACTGACAGTGTGCTATTCTGTTCTAAACCAATTTTGCTGTTCCATATTTTCAATCCTTGAGTTGAGGGACAGAGAGGTACAGTGAGGGAAAGTGTCAGTGTGCTATTGTGTTCTAAAACTATTTTGCTGAACCATATTTTCAATCCTTGAGTTGAGGGACAGAGAGGTACAGTGAGTGAAACTGACAGTGTGCTATTCTGTTCTAAACCAATTTTGCTGTTCCATATTTTCAATCCTTGAGTTGAGGGACAGAGAGGTACAGTGAGGGAAAGTGTCAGTGTGCTATTGTGTTCTAAAACTATTTTGCTGAACCATATTTTCAATCCTTGAGTTGAGGGACAGAGAGGTACAGTGAGTGAAACTGACAGTGTGCTATTCTGTTCTAAACCAATTTTGCTGTTCCATATTTTCAATCCTTGAGTTGAGGGACAGAGAGGTACAGTGAGTGAAACTGACAGTGTGCTATTCTGTTCTAAACCAATTTTGCTGTTCCATATTTTCAATCCTTGAGTTGAGGGACAGAGAGGTACAGTGAGTGAAACTGACAGTGTGCTATTCTGTTCTAAACCAATTTTGCTGTTCCATATTTTCAATCCTTGAGTTGAGGGACAGAGAGGTACAGTGAGGGAAAGTGTCAGTGTGCTATTGTGTTCTAAAACTATTTTGCTGAACCATATTTTCAATCCTTGAGTTGAGGGACAGAGAGGTACAGTGAGTGAAACTGACAGTGTGCTATTCTGTTCTAAACCAATTTTGCTGTTACATATTTTCAATCCTTGAGTTGAGGGACAGAGAGGTACAGTGAGGGAAACTGACAGTGTGCTATTCTGTTCTAAACCAATTTTGCTGTTCCATATTTTCAATCCTTGAGTTGAGGGACAGAGAGGTACAGTGAGTGAAACTGACAGTGTGCTATTCTGTTCTAAACCAATTTTGCTGTTCCATATTTTCAATCCTTGAGTTGAGGGACAGAGAGGTACAGTGAGTGAAACTGATTGTGTGCTATTCTGTTCTAAACCAGTTTTGCTGTTCCATATTTTCAATCCTTGAGTTGAGGGACAGAGAGGTACAGTGAGTCAAACTGACAGTGTGCTATTCTGTTCTAAACCAATTTTGCTGTTCCATATTTTCAATCCTTGAGTTGAGGGACAGAGAGGTACAGTGAGGGAAAGTGTCAGTGTGCTATTGTGTTCTAAAACTATTTTGCTGAACCATATTTTCAATCCTTGAGTTGAGGGACAGAGAGGTACAGTGAGTGAAACTGACAGTGTGCTGTTCTGTTCTAAACCAATTTTGCTGTTCCATATTTTCAATCCTTGAGTTGAGGGACAGAGAGGTACAGTGAGTGAAACTGACAGTGTGCTATTCTGTTCTAAACCAATTTTGCTGTTCCATATTTTCAATCCTTGAGTTGAGGGACAGAGAGGTACAGTGAGTGAAACTGACAGTGTGCTATTCTGTTCTAAACCAATTTTGCTGTTCCATATTTTCAATCCTTGAGTTGAGGGACAGAGAGGTACAGTGAGGGAAAGTGTCAGTGTGCTATTGTGTTCTAAAACTATTTTGCTGAACCATATTTTCAATCCTTGAGTTGAGGGACAGAGAGGTACAGTGAGTGAAACTGACAGTGTGCTATTCTGTTCTAAACCAATTTTGCTGTTCCATATTTTCAATCCTTGAGTTGAGGGACAGAGAGGTACAGTGAGTGAAACTGACAGTGTGCTATTCTGTTCTAAACCAATTTTGCTGTTCCATATTTTCAATCCTTGAGTTGAGGGACAGAGAGGTACAGTGAGTGAAACTGACAGTGTGCTATTCTGTTCTAAACCAATTTTGCTGTTCCATATTTTCAATCCTTGAGTTGAGGGACAGAGAGGTACAGTGAGTGAAACTGACAGTGTGCTATTCTGTTCTAAACCAATTTTGCTGTTCCATATTTTCAATCCTTGAGTTGAGGGACAGAGAGGTACAGTGAGGGAAAGTGTCAGTGTGCTATTGTGTTCTAAAACTATTTTGCTGAACCATATTTTCAATCCTTGAGTTGAGGGACAGAGAGGTACAGTGAGTGAAACTGACAGTGTGCTATTCTGTTCTAAACCAATTTTGCTGTTCCATATTTTCAATCCTTGAGTTGAGGGACAGAGAGGTACAGTGAGTGAAACTGACAGTGTGCTATTCTGTTCTAAACCAATTTTGCTGTTCCATATTTTCAATCCTTGAGTTGAGGGACAGAGAGGTACAGTGAGTGAAACTGACAGTGTGCTATTCTGTTCTAAACCAATTTTGCTGTTCCATATTTTCAATCCTTGAGTTGAGGGACAGAGAGGTACAGTGAGGGAAAGTGTCAGTGTGCTATTGTGTTCTAAAACTATTTTGCTGAACCATATTTTCAATCCTTGAGTTGAGGGACAGAGAGGTACAGTGAGTGAAACTGACAGTGTGCTATTCTGTTCTAAACCAATTTTGCTGTTCCATATTTTCAATCCTTGAGTTGAGGGACAGAGAGGTACAGTGAGTGAAACTGACAGTGTGCTATTCTGTTCTAAACCAATTTTGCTGTTCCATATTTTCAATCCTTGAGTTGAGGGACAGAGAGGTACAGTGAGTGAAACTGACAGTGTGCTATTCTGTTCTAAACCAATTTTGCTGTTCCATATTTTCAATCCTTGAGTTGAGGGACAGAGAGGTACAGTGAGGGAAAGTGTCAGTGTGCTATTGTGTTCTAAAACTATTTTGCTGAACCATATTTTCAATCCTTGAGTTGAGGGACAGAGAGGTACAGTGAGTGAAACTGACAGTGTGCTATTCTGTTCTAAACCAATTTTGCTGTTCCATATTTTCAATCCTTGAGTTGAGGGACAGAGAGGTACAGTGAGGGAAAGTGTCAGTGTGCTATTGTGTTCTAAAACTATTTTGCTGAACCATATTTTCAATCCTTGAGTTGAGGGACAGAGAGGTACAGTGAGTGAAACTGACAGTGTGCTATTCTGTTCTAAACCAATTTTGCTGTTCCATATTTTCAATCCTTGAGTTGAGGGACAGAGAGGTACAGTGAGTGAAACTGACAGTGTGCTATTCTGTTCTAAACCAATTTTGCTGTTCCATATTTTCAATCCTTGAGTTGAGGGACAGAGAGGTACAGTGAGTGAAACTGACAGCGTGCTATTCTGTTCTAAACCAATTTTGCTGTTCCATATTTTCAATCCTTGAGTTGAGGGACAGAGAGGTACAGTGAGGGAAAGTGTCAGTGTGCTATTGTGTTCTAAAACTATTTTGCTGAACCATATTTTCAATCCTTGAGTTGAGGGACAGAGAGGTACAGTGAGTGAAACTGACAGTGTGCTATTCTGTTCTAAACCAATTTTGCTGTTCCATATTTTCAATCCTTGAGTTGAGGGACAGAGAGGTACAGTGAGTGAAACTGACAGTGTGCTATTCTGTTCTAAACCAATTTTGCTGTTCCATATTTTCAATCCTTGAGTTGAGGGACAGAGAGGTACAGTGAGGGAAAGTGTCAGTGTGCTATTGTGTTCTAAAACTATTTTGCTGAACCATATTTTCAATCCTTGAGTTGAGGGACAGAGAGGTACAGTGAGTGAAACTGACAGTGTGCTATTCTGTTCTAAACCAATTTTGCTGTTCCATATTTTCAATCCTTGAGTTGAGGGACAGAGAGGTACAGTGAGTGAAACTGACAGTGTGCTATTCTGTTCTAAACCAATTTTGCTGTTCCATATTTTCAATCCTTGAGTTGAGGGACAGAGAGGTACAGTGAGTGAAACTGACAGTGTGCTATTCTGTTCTAAACCAATTTTGCTGTTCCATATTTTCAATCCTTGAGTTGAGGGACAGAGAGGTACAGTGAGGGAAAGTGTCAGTGTGCTATTGTGTTCTAAAACTATTTTGCTGAACCATATTTTCAATCCTTGAGTTGAGGGACAGAGAGGTACAGTGAGTGAAACTGACAGTGTGCTATTCTGTTCTAAACCAATTTTGCTGTTCCATATTTTCAATCCTTGAGTTGAGGGACAGAGAGGTACAGTGAGTGAAACTGACAGTGTGCTATTCTGTTCTAAACCAATTTTGCTGTTCCATATTTTCAATC
Organism: Rana muscosa; assembly: GCA_029206835.1. Classification (NCBI taxonomy): domain Eukaryota; kingdom Metazoa; phylum Chordata; class Amphibia; order Anura; family Ranidae; genus Rana; species Rana muscosa. The sequence goes on along the minus strand of CM055127.1, from coordinate 30,434,775 downwards.
CTTGAGTTGAGGGACAGAGAGGTACAGTGAGTGAAACTGACAGTGTGCTATTCTGTTCTAAACCAATTTTGCTGTTCCATATTTTCAATCCTTGAGTTGAGGGACAGAGAGGTACAGTGAGGGAAAGTGTCAGTGTGCTATTGTGTTCTAAAACTATTTTGCTGAACCATATTTTCAATCCTTGAGTTGAGGGACAGAGAGGTACAGTGAGTGAAACTGACAGTGTGCTATTCTGTTCTAAACCAATTTTGCTGTTCCATATTTTCAATCCTTGAGTTGAGGGACAGAGAGGTACAGTGAGGGAAAGTGTCAGTGTGCTATTGTGTTCTAAAACTATTTTGCTGAACCATATTTTCAATCCTTGAGTTGAGGGACAGAGAGGTACAGTGAGTGAAACTGACAGTGTGCTATTCTGTTCTAAACCAATTTTGCTGTTCCATATTTTCAATCCTTGAGTTGAGGGACAGAGAGGTACAGTGAGTGAAACTGACAGTGTGCTATTCTGTTCTAAACCAATTTTGCTGTTCCATATTTTCAATCCTTGAGTTGAGGGACAGAGAGGTACAGTGAGTGAAACTGACAGTGTGCTATTCTGTTCTAAACCAATTTTGCTGTTCCATATTTTCAATCCTTGAGTTGAGGGACAGAGAGGTACAGTGAGGGAAAGTGTCAGTGTGCTATTGTGTTCTAAAACTATTTTGCTGAACCATATTTTCAATCCTTGAGTTGAGGGACAGAGAGGTACAGTGAGTGAAACTGACAGTGTGCTATTCTGTTCTAAACCAATTTTGCTGTTCCATATTTTCAATCCTTGAGTTGAGGGACAGAGAGGTACAGTGAGTGAAACTGACAGTGTGCTATTCTGTTCTAAACCAATTTTGCTGTTCCATATTTTCAATCCTTGAGTTGAGGGACAGAGAGGTACAGTGAGGGAAAGTGTCAGTGTGCTATTGTGTTCTAAAACTATTTTGCTGAACCATATTTTCAATCCTTGAGTTGAGGGACAGAGAGGTACAGTGAGTGAAACTGACAGTGTGCTATTCTGTTCTAAACCAATTTTGCTGTTCCATATTTTCAATCCTTGAGTTGAGGGACAGAGAGGTACAGTGAGTGAAACTGACAGTGTGCTATTCTGTTCTAAACCAATTTTGCTGTTCCATATTTTCAATCCTTGAGTTGAGGGACAGAGAGGTACAGTGAGTGAAACTGACAGTGTGCTATTCTGTTCTAAACCAATTTTGCTGTTCCATATTTTCAATCCTTGAGTTGAGGGACAGAGAGGTACAGTGAGGGAAAGTGTCAGTGTGCTATTGTGTTCTAAAACTATTTTGCTGAACCATATTTTCAATCCTTGAGTTGAGGGACAGAGAGGTACAGTGAGTGAAACTGACAGTGTGCTATTCTGTTCTAAACCAATTTTGCTGTTCCATATTTTCAATCCTTGAGTTGAGGGACAGAGAGGTACAGTGAGTGAAACTGACAGTGTGCTATTCTGTTCTAAACCAATTTTGCTGTTCCATATTTTCAATCCTTGAGTTGAGGGACAGAGAGGTACAGTGAGTGAAACTGACAGTGTGCTATTCTGTTCTAAACCAATTTTGCTGTTCCATATTTTCAATCCTTGAGTTGAGGGACAGAGAGGTACAGTGAGGGAAAGTGTCAGTGTGCTATTGTGTTCTAAAACTATTTTGCTGAACCATATTTTCAATCCTTGAGTTGAGGGACAGAGAGGTACAGTGAGTGAAACTGACAGTGTGCTATTCTGTTCTAAACCAATTTTGCTGTTCCATATTTTCAATCCTTGAGTTGAGGGACAGAGAGGTACAGTGAGGGAAAGTGTCAGTGTGCTATTGTGTTCTAAAACTATTTTGCTGAACCATATTTTCAATCCTTGAGTTGAGGGACAGAGAGGTACAGTGAGTGAAACTGACAGTGTGCTATTCTGTTCTAAACCAATTTTGCTGTTCCATATTTTCAATCCTTGAGTTGAGGGACAGAGAGGTACAGTGAGTGAAACTGACAGTGTGCTATTCTGTTCTAAACCAATTTTGCTGTTCCATATTTTCAATCCTTGAGTTGAGGGACAGAGAGGTACAGTGAGTGAAACTGACAGTGTGCTATTCTGTTCTAAACCAATTTTGCTGTTCCATATTTTCAATCCTTGAGTTGAGGGACAGAGAGGTACAGTGAGGGAAAGTGTCAGTGTGCTATTGTGTTCTAAAACTATTTTGCTGAACCATATTTTCAATCCTTGAGTTGAGGGACAGAGAGGTACAGTGAGTGAAACTGACAGTGTGCTATTCTGTTCTAAACCAATTTTGCTGTTCCATATTTTCAATCCTTGAGTTGAGGGACAGAGAGGTACAGTGAGTGAAACTGACAGTGTGCTATTCTGTTCTAAACCAATTTTGCTGTTCCATATTTTCAATCCTTGAGTTGAGGGACAGAGAGGTACAGTGAGGGAAAGTGTCAGTGTGCTATTGTGTTCTAAAACTATTTTGCTGAACCATATTTTCAATCCTTGAGTTGAGGGACAGAGAGGTACAGTGAGTGAAACTGACAGTGTGCTATTCTGTTCTAAACCAATTTTGCTGTTCCATATTTTCAATCCTTGAGTTGAGGGACAGAGAGGTACAGTGAGGGAAACTGACAGTGTGCTATTCTGTTCTAAACCAATTTTGCTGTTCCATATTTTCAATCCTTGAGTTGAGGGACAGAGAGGTACAGTGAGTGAAACTGACAGTGTGCTATTCTGTTCTAAACCAATTTTGCTGTTCCATATTTTCAATCCTTGAGTTGAGGGACAGAGAGGTACAGTGAGTGAAACTGACAGTGTGCTATTCTGTTCTAAACCAATTTTGCTGTTCCATATTTTCAATCCTTTAGTTGAGGGACAGAGAGGTACAGTGAGTGAAACTGACAGTGTGCTATTCTGTTCTAAACCAATTTTGCTGTTCCATATTTTCAATCCTTGAGTTGAGGGACAGAGAGGTACAGTGAGGGAAAGTGTCAGTGTGCTATTGTGTTCTAAAACTATTTTGCTGAACCATATTTTCAATCCTTGAGTTGAGGGACAGAGAGGTACAGTGAGTGAAACTGACAGTGTGCTATTCTGTTCTAAACCAATTTTGCTGTTCCATATTTTCAATCCTTGAGTTGAGGGACAGAGAGGTACAGTGAGTGAAACTGACAGTGTGCTATTCTGTTCTAAACCAATTTTGCTGTTCCATATTTTCAATCCTTGAGTTGAGGGACAGAGAGGTACAGTGAGGGAAAGTGTCAGTGTGCTATTGTGTTCTAAAACTATTTTGCTGAACCATATTTTCAATCCTTGAGTTGAGGGACAGAGAGGTACAGTGAGTGAAACTGACAGTGTGCTATTCTGTTCTAAACCAATTTTGCTGTTCCATATTTTCAATCCTTGAGTTGAGGGACAGAGAGGTACAGTGAGTGAAACTGACAGTGTGCTATTCTGTTCTAAACCAATTTTGCTGTTCCATATTTTCAATCCTTGAGTTGAGGGACAGAGAGGTACAGTGAGTGAAACTGACAGTGTGCTATTCTGTTCTAAACCAATTTTGCTGTTCCATATTTTCAATCCTTGAGTTGAGGGACAGAGAGGTACAGTGAGGGAAAGTGTCAGTGTGCTATTGTGTTCTAAAACTATTTTGCTGAACCATATTTTCAATCCTTGAGTTGAGGGACAGAGAGGTACAGTGAGTGAAACTGACAGTGTGCTATTCTGTTCTAAACCAATTTTGCTGTTCCATATTTTCAATCCTTGAGTTGAGGGACAGAGAAGTACAGTGAGGGAAACTGACAGTGTGCTATTCTGTTCTAAACCAATTTTGCTGTTCCATATTTTCAATCCTTGAGTTGAGGGACAGAGAGGTACAGTGAGTGAAACTGACAGTGTGCTATTCTGTTCTAAACCAATTTTGCTGTTCCATATTTTCAATCCTTGAGTTGAGGGACAGAGAGGTACAGTGAGTGAAACTGACAGTGTGCTATTCTGTTCTAAACCAATTTTGCTGTTCCATATTTTCAATCCTTGAGTTGAGGGACAGAGAGGTACAGTGAGGGAAAGTGTCAGTGTGCTATTGTGTTCTAAAACTATTTTGCTGAACCATATTTTCAATCCTTGAGTTGAGGGACAGAGAGGTACAGTGAGTGAAACTGACAGTGTGCTATTCTGTTCTAAACCAATTTTGCTGTTCCATATTTTCAATCCTTGAGTTGAGGGACAGAGAGGTACAGTGAGTGAAACTGACAGTGTGCTATTCTGTTCTAAACCAATTTTGCTGTTCCATATTTTCAATCCTTGAGTTGAGGGACAGAGAGGTACAGTGAGTGAAACTGACAGTGTGCTATTCTGTTCTAAACCAATTTTGCTGTTCCATATTTTCAATCCTTGAGTTGAGGGACAGAGAGGTACAGTGAGGGAAAGTGTCAGTGTGCTATTGTGTTCTAAAACTATTTTGCTGAACCATATTTTCAATCCTTGAGTTGAGGGACAGAGAGGTACAGTGAGTGAAACTGACAGTGTGCTATTCTGTTCTAAACCAATTTTGCTGTTCCATATTTTCAATCCTTGAGTTGAGGGACAGAGAGGTACAGTGAGGGAAAGTGTCAGTGTGCTATTGTGTTCTAAAACTATTTTGCTGAACCATATTTTCAATCCTTGAGTTGAGGGACAGAGAGGTACAGTGAGTGAAACTGACAGTGTGCTATTCTGTTCTAAACCAATTTTGCTGTTCCATATTTTCAATCCTTGAGTTGAGGGACAGAGAGGTACAGTGAGTGAAACTGACAGTGTGCTATTCTGTTCTAAACCAATTTTGCTGTTCCATATTTTCAATCCTTGAGTTGAGGGACAGAGAGGTACAGTGAGTGAAACTGACAGTGTGCTATTCTGTTCTAAACCAATTTTGCTGTTCCATATTTTCAATCCTTGAGTTGAGGGACAGAGAGGTACAGTGAGGGAAAGTGTCAGTGTGCTATTGTGTTCTAAAACTATTTTGCTGAACCATATTTTCAATCCTTGAGTTGAGGGACAGAGAGGTACAGTGAGTGAAACTGACAGTGTGCTATTCTGTTCTAAACCAATTTTGCTGTTCCATATTTTCAATCCTTGAGTTGAGGGACAGAGAGGTACAGTGAGTGAAACTGACAGTGTGCTATTCTGTTCTAAACCAATTTTGCTGTTCCATATTTTCAATCCTTGAGTTGAGGGACAGAGAGGTACAGTGAGGGAAAGTGTCAGTGTGCTATTGTGTTCTAAAACTATTTTGCTGAACCATATTTTCAATCCTTGAGTTGAGGGACAGAGAGGTACAGTGAGTGAAACTGACAGTGTGCTATTCTGTTCTAAACCAATTTTGCTGTTCCATATTTTCAATCCTTGAGTTGAGGGACAGAGAGGTACAGTGAGGGAAACTGACAGTGTGCTATTCTGTTCTAAACCAATTTTGCTGTTCCATATTTTCAATCCTTGAGTTGAGGGACAGAGAGGTACAGTGAGTGAAACTGACAGTGTGCTATTCTGTTCTAAACCAATTTTGCTGTTCCATATTTTCAATCCTTGAGTTGAGGGACAGAGAGGTACAGTGAGTGAAACTGACAGTGTGCTATTCTGTTCTAAACCAATTTTGCTGTTCCATATTTTCAATCCTTTAGTTGAGGGACAGAGAGGTACAGTGAGTGAAACTGACAGTGTGCTATTCTGTTCTAAACCAATTTTGCTGTTCCATATTTTCAATCCTTGAGTTGAGGGACAGAGAGGTACAGTGAGGGAAAGTGTCAGTGTGCTATTGTGTTCTAAAACTATTTTGCTGAACCATATTTTCAATCCTTGAGTTGAGGGACAGAGAGGTACAGTGAGTGAAACTGACAGTGTGCTATTCTGTTCTAAACCAATTTTGCTGTTCCATATTTTCAATCCTTGAGTTGAGGGACAGAGAGGTACAGTGAGTGAAACTGACAGTGTGCTATTCTGTTCTAAACCAATTTTGCTGTTCCATATTTTCAATCCTTGAGTTGAGGGACAGAGAGGTACAGTGAGTGAAACTGACAGTGTGCTATTCTGTTCTAAACCAATTTTGCTGTTCCATATTTTCAATCCTTGAGTTGAGGGACAGAGAGGTACAGTGAGGGAAAGTGTCAGTGTGCTATTGTGTTCTAAAACTATTTTGCTGAACCATATTTTCAATCCTTGAGTTGAGGGACAGAGAGGTACAGTGAGTGAAACTGACAGTGTGCTATTCTGTTCTAAACCAATTTTGCTGTTCCATATTTTCAATCCTTGAGTTGAGGGACAGAAAGGTACAGTGAGTGAAACTGACAGTGTGCTATTCTGTTCTAAACCAATTTTGCTGTTCCATATTTTCAATCCTTGAGTTGAGGGACAGAGAGGTACAGTGAGTGAAACTGACAGTGTGCTATTCTGTTCTAAACCAATTTTGCTGTTCCATATTTTCAATCCTTGAGTTGAGGGACAGAGAGGTACAGTGAGTGAAAGTGTCAGTGTGCTATTGTGTTCTAAAACTATTTTGCTGAACCATATTTTCAATCCTTGAGTTGAGGGACAGAGAGGTACAGTGAGTGAAACTGACAGTGTGCTATTCTGTTCTAAACCAATTTTGCTGTTCCATATTTTCAATCCTTGAGTTGAGGGACAGAGAGGTACAGTGAGGGAAAGTGTCAGTGTGCTATTGTGTTCTAAAACTATTTTGCTGAACCATATTTTCAATCCTTGAGTTGAGGGACAGAGAGGTACAGTGAGTGAAACTGACAGTGTGCTATTCTGTTCTAAACCAATTTTGCTGTTCCATATTTTCAATCCTTGAGTTGAGGGACAGAGAGGTACAGTGAGTGAAACTGACAGTGTGCTATTCTGTTCTAAACCAATTTTGCTGTTCCATATTTTGAATCCTTGAGTTGAGGGACAGAGAGGTACAGTGAGTGAAACTGACAGTGTGCTATTCTGTTCTAAACCAATTTTGCTGTTCCATATTTTCAATCCTTGAGTTGAGGGACAGAGAGGTACAGTGAGGGAAAGTGTCAGTGTGCTATTCTGTTCTAAAACTATTTTGCTGAACCATATTTTCAATCCTTGAGTTGAGGGACAGAGAGGTACAGTGAGTGAAACTGACAGTGTGCTATTCTGTTCTAAACCAATTTTGCTGTTCCATATTTTCAATCCTTGAGTTGAGGGACAGAGAGGTACAGTGAGGGAAACTGACAGTGTGCTATTCTGTTCTAAACCAATTTTGCTGTTCCATATTTTCAATCCTTGAGTTGAGGGACAGAGAGGTACAGTGAGTGAAACTGATTGTGTGCTATTCTGTTCTAAACCAATTTTGCTGTTCCATATTTTCAATCCTTGAGTTGAGGGACAGAGAGGTACAGTGAGTGAAACTGACAGTGTGCTATTCTGTTCTAAACCAATTTTGCTGTTCCATATTTTCAATCCTTGAGTTGAGGGACAGAGAGGTACAGTGAGGGAAAGTGTCAGTGTGCTATTGTGTTCTAAAACTATTTTGCTGAACCATATTTTCAATCCTTGAGTTGAGGGACAGAGAGGTACAGTGAGTGAAACTGACAGTGTGCTATTCTGTTCTAAACCAATTTTGCTGTTCCATATTTTCAATCCTTGAGTTGAGGGACAGAGAAGTACAGTGAGGGAAACTGACAGTGTGCTATTCTGTTCTAAACCAATTTTGCTGTTCCATATTTTCAATCCTTGAGTTGAGGGACAGAGAGGTACAGTGAGTGAAACTGACAGTGTGCTATTCTGTTCTAAACCAATTTTGCTGTTCCATATTTTCAATCCTTGAGTTGAGGGACAGAGAGGTACAGTGAGTGAAACTGACAGTGTGCTATTCTGTTCTAAACCAATTTTGCTGTTCCATATTTTCAATCCTTGAGTTGAGGGACAGAGAGGTACAGTGAGGGAAAGTGTCAGTGTGCTATTGTGTTCTAAAACTATTTTGCTGAACCATATTTTCAATCCTTGAGTTGAGGGACAGAGAGGTACAGTGAGTGAAACTGACAGTGTGCTATTCTGTTCTAAACCAATTTTGCTGTTCCATATTTTCAATCCTTGAGTTGAGGGACAGAGAGGTACAGTGAGTGAAACTGACAGTGTGCTATTCTGTTCTAAACCAATTTTGCTGTTCCATATTTTCAATCCTTAAGTTGAGGGACAGAGAGGTACAGTGAGTGAAACTGACAGTGTGCTATTCTGTTCTAAACCAATTTTGCTGTTCCATATTTTCAATCCTTGAGTTGAGGGACAGAGAGGTACAGTGAGGGAAAGTGTCAGTGTGCTATTGTGTTCTAAAACTATTTTGCTGAACCATATTTTCAATCCTTGAGTTGAGGGACAGAGAGGTACAGTGAGTGAAACTGACAGTGTGCTATTCTGTTCTAAACCAATTTTGCTGTTCCATATTTTCAATCCTTGAGTTGAGGGACAGAGAGGTACAGTGAGTGAAACTGACAGTGTGCTATTCTGTTCTAAACCAATTTTGCTGTTCCATATTTTCAATCATTGAGTTGAGGGACAGAGAGGTACAGTGAGTGAAACTGACAGTGTGCTATTCTGTTCTAAACCAATTTTGCTGTTCCATATTTTCAATCCTTGAGTTGAGGGACAGAGAGGTACAGTGAGTGAAACTGACAGTGTGCTATTCTGTTCTAAACCAATTTTGCTGTTCCATATTTTCAATCCTTGAGTTGAGGGACAGAGAAGGACACTCGTAGAAATTATCAGTGTGCTATTCTGTGCTAAATCTTGTTTGTAGGGAGGGACAGAGTAGGACAGTGAGGGAAAGTGTCAGTGTGCTATTCTGTTCTAAAACTTTTTTGCTGAACCATATTTTCAATCCTTGTGTTTAGGGACAGAGAAGGATAGGCAGGGGACAGTGTCAGTGTCATTGTTGCTAAGCCTCCTGCACAATATACACCCGAATGTAGCCCTTATTGCTGTTTTTCCCATCTCCCTGCAGGCCATCCATTAAAATGTCTGGAAGGCAACCAAGGAGAGGCAGACAGTCAGGAGGCAAAAAAAGAGGGCAAGCAGGCTCTGTGTCTGGGGGCAACAGTGCTATTCGTGTACGCGGTGCATTGTCATCAGCACATGGCCATGGGACACGCTTGTCCTTGTTTTCGGCAGCTGGACATGTTGAGCCACATCATGCCGAAGACTTGGTAGAGTGGATGACCAAGCCCACCTCATCCTCCTCATCCTCTCTCACCCAGGCTCAGGGTACTGGCAAAGCAGCTGCCAAAGCGTCCTCTTCTCTGGTATCATTATCTTCATTAGTCAATCCTTCCCTAGACCCACCATGCCCTCCTCCTGAGGAGTCCCCCGAACTGTTTGAGCACAGTGTTGGGTACATGCTCCAGGAGGATGCCCAGCGTTTGGAAGGATCTGATGATGATACCCAGCTAGAGGAAGGCAGCAGCGTGAGAGCAGAGAGAGGGGATGCTCAAGAAGGACACCAATCTGGCAGTCATGCTCCAGCAGCTGCAGCATACTGCCAGATTGGCTCCAGTGATGAGGAGGGAGGGGATGATGAGGTCACTGACTCCACGTGGGTGCCTAATAGGAGAGAGGAGGAGGAGGAGGAGGATGAGGAGGAGGCACATCTCCAAAGAGGCAGGATGCCCTTGAGTGGCCAGCGTATGGGCAGCACACCGACGGAATCACACCGCAGAGCTCCGCTTGTGCAGGGCGCTGCCTCTGCCCGTCATTCAAAAAGTTCTTTGGTGTGGGCCTTTTTTGAGGCGAGTGCATCAGATCGCACAGCTGCTGTTTGCAACATATGTCTCAAGCGTATATCGCGTGGCCAAAACATCAGCCGCTTGGGCACCACATGCTTGATCAGACATATGTTGACCTGCCATGCAGCTCGTTGGCAAGCCTACCTTAAAGACCCACACCAAAGAACAAAGCTGACCTCTTCTTGCACCGCATCAGCTGGGATCTCCAACCCCAGTATACCTTCAGTCCTCTCTGAAACCTGCTCTGAGAGGAATGAAGGTGTAGAATTAGGTGTGTCACAGCCAAGTACTTGCGGGCACTCTGCTAGCAGTACACCGACGTCCGATTCTAGCAGGCAAATTTCCCTGCCCCAGCTGCTGGGCCGTCGAAAGAAGTTCACTCCCAGCCATCCACATGCCCAGCGGTTGAATGCTAGCTTGGCTAAATTGCTAGCGCTTCAACTGCTGCCTTTTCAGTTGGTAGACTCGGCCCCCTTCCGTGAGTTTGTGCAATGTGCGGTTCCTCAGTGGCAGGTTCCCAAACGCCACTTTTTCGCACGGAAGGCTATTCCGGCTCTCTACAGGCATGTGGAAGGCAATGTCTTGGCCTCGCTGGACAGGGCGGTCAGCGGTAAAGTGCATATTACCGCTGACTCATGGTCCAGCAGGCATGGACAGGGACGTTACCTTTCTTTCACGGCCCATTGGGTCACTATTTTGGCAGCTGGGAAGGATGCAGGACAAGGTGCAGTAGTGTTGGAGGTTGTTCCACCACCACGCCTCCAAAATGCTACTACTGGTTGTGACACACCTCTCTCCTCCACCCCCTCCTCTTCTTCTTCCTCCATGGCCTCTTCCTGTGGTTTGTCCTCGGAACCAGCGGTGCTCCGTAGGCGTTCAAGCGGCTACGCAAGTACGCAGGCAAAAAGATGCCATGCCGTGCTTGCGCTGGTGTGTTTGGGGGACAGGAGCCACACTGGGGCAGAGGTCCTGTCTGCTCTGCAGGGGCAGGCCGAGAGGTGGTTGACGTCACGCCAGCTTAAGCCAGGAATGGTGGTTTGCGACAATGGCACCAACCTCCTCTCCGCCCTCCGACAGGGACAACTGACCCATGTGCCCTGTATGGCTCACGTCCTTAACCTGGTGGTGCAGCGGTTCTTGGGCAGGTACCCGGGCTTACAGGATGTCCTGAGGCAGGCCAGGAAAGTCTGTGTGCATTTCCGCAGATCTTATAATGCCAGTGCTCGCCTGGCTGAGCTTCAAAAGGAGTTGAACCTGCCCAAGAAACGCCTTATATGTGACATGCCCACCAGGTGGAACTCAACGTTGGCCATGCTGCAGCGGCTGCACACGCAGCAGAGGGCCATCAATGAGTACCTGTGCGACTACGGCACCAGGACAGGGTCAGGGGAGCTCGGGTTTTTTTCACCACGCCAGTGGGGCATGATCAGGGATGTATGCACTGTCCTGGCACCATTTGAGGAGGCCACGAGGATGGTGAGCAGTGACAGTGCATGCATCAGTGACACTGTACCTCTTGTCCACCTGTTGGAGCACACGCTGCGTGGAATAATGGACAGGGCACTTGAGGCAGAACAGAGGCAGGAAGAGGAGGACTTCCTTGCCTCTCAAGGCCCCCTTTACCCAGACAGTGTTCCTTCTGTCCCACCCATCGCACAGGAAGAGGAGGAGGAGGAGGAGGATTGTGTCAGCATGGAGGTGGAGGCTGGCACTCAGCATCATCAGCAGCAGTCTTTTAGGGATGATTTACAGTCCCAAGAAACCAGTGGACTTGTACGTGGCTGGGAGGAGGTGGCTGCGGATCATGTCGTCCTTAGTGACCCAGAGGACTCCGGACTGAATGCCTCAGCTAACCTACGCTGCATGGCCTCCCTGATCCTGCAAAGTCTGCGGAAGGATCCTCGTATTCTTCGGATCAAGGAGAGGGACCATTACTGGCTGGCCACTCTCCTTGATCCACGGTACAAGGGTAAGGTTGCGGACCTTATCGTACCGTCGCAGAGGGAGCAGAGGATGAGACAACTCCGGGAGGCCTTGCAGAAAGGTCTGTGCAACGCGTTCCCAAAAACTGGGAGGTTACAAACTCCTGGTCCTGGACAACGAGTTGCTGAGGCTTCGGGCAGTCAAAGAAGGAGCGGTGGGGAAGGTGGCCGTCTGACCGATGCGTTCAGACAATTCTTTAGTCCGCAGCCCCAAAGTATGATCGGTTCCAGCAACCATCGCCAGCATCTGATATACATGGTCCAGGAATACCTAGGGGCAAGGTCAGACTTGGACACCTTCCCCACCGAAAATCCTCTGGCTTACTGGGTCTTGAGGATGGATCACTGGCCAGAGCTTGCACAGTATGCAATTGAGCTACTGGCCTGTCCTGCATCCAGCGTTCTTTCAGAACGCACATTCAGTGCTGCTGGAGGATTTGTCACGGATCACAGGGTGCGCCTGTCCACCGACTCGGTTGATCGACTGACTTTCATCAAGATGAACCAGTCTTGGATCACCACCAGCTACCACACACCAGATGCTGATATAACAGACTAATTGATTTTAAAATGTCACATCCCTTCAAGACTGATGCTGATGCTGAGTGCCTGTGCTGTTATGTTGACTGGCTATCCTCCTCCTCCTCCTCAATGATACGATTAACGATGATAGCTTGGAAGATCATTTTGGTTTATGGGTGACGCCACCAGTGGCTAAGGCCCAATTTTTCAGCCCCTGTTTAACAGGGGCGTGTAATTAAATTTTTTGATGCAATACTTTGCAACAGGCCTCATTGCTGTGCTCCAAGTACAGTATCTGTGAGGGGTTGCAGTGTTGTGCCACCAGTGCCTAAGGCCCAATTTTTTAGCCCCTGTTCAACAGGGGCATGCAATTATAATTATTGATCTAATAATTCACAGCAGGGCCCATTGCTGTGCCCACCAAGAGTAACTGTCAGGCCTTACAGTGTTGTGGCACCGGCACCACCATCACCACCACCACCACCACCAAAGGCCCAATTTTTCAGCCCCTGTTCAACAGGGGCATGCAATTATAATTATTGATCTAATAATTCACAGCAGGGACCATTGCTGCGCCCACCAAGAGTAACTGTCAGGCCTTACAGTGTTGTGGCACCAGCACCACCATCACCACCACCACCACCACCAAAGGCCCAATTTTTCAGCCCCTGTTCAACAGGGGCATGCAATTATAATTATTGATCTAATAATTCACAGCAGGGACCATTGCTGCGCCCACCAAGAGTAACTGTCAGGCCTTACAGTGTTGTGGCACCAGCACCACCATCACCACCACCACCACCACCAAAGGCCCAATTTTTCAGCCCCTGTTCAACAGGGGCATGCAATTATAATTATTGATCTAATAATTCACAGCAGGGACCATTGCTGCGCCCACCAAGAGTAACTGTCAGGCCTTACAGTGTTGTGGCACCAGCACCACCATCAAAGGCCCAATTTTTACTACCACTGATCAACAATTATATGTTATTACAATTCCTGATATTATACTTGACAGCAGGGCGTTCCAGCACCCACCAAGAATAACTGTGAGTGCTTTCAGTGTTGTGCCAACACCAACACCTAAGGGGCCAATTTCTGCAGAGTATATACGGAAGGTCCCTACTTTCAAACATCCAACTTACAAACTACTACTACTTACAAACGGAAGAAGACAACAGGAAGTGAGAGGAAATCTACCCCTTGGAAGGAAAATTCTCTCCTTTAAGAATTAATATGGGAGAAAGGTGTCTCCTCTCTACTGATGCTTTATCACCAATCCTTGTTTCAATAAAAACACCACATTTCAAAAACAGTTGTCATTGGGACGCAAAGTGAGGTGAAATGTTCTGAACAGGGGCACAGACAGCAAAAAAAATGTGACAGGGGTGATAACCGTTCCCTATGTTTTACAAAAAGCTAAAAAAAAGGAATTTGCCATGGATCTCCACTTAAACAATGCAGCTGTTCAAAATTATAAACAGATTCTACATAAGAACAAACCTACAGTCCCTGTCTTGTATGCACCGCCTGTATACGGCTGTTCAGAGTATATAGGTCCTTTTTTATTTTGTGTGCGGGGTTCCCCTTAATATCCATACAAGACCCAAAGGGTCTGGTAATGGGCTGGGGTAGGGGGGGGGGGGGGGGGTTGATGGGGTAGCTATGCCATTTTTCCTAAAGATTTTCATCCATATTACCGGGACCAGACATTGCATTAAAGCCGCAAGCAGTTTTAAATGACTTTTTTCCCTTTAGAAATGTTATTTTGTGCAGGGACAGTTCTAAACACGGGAAACACGTGGCACTTCACAGGCATACTTTAGACACCCCCCAGGTACAATATTTAAAGGAATATTTGACTTTTTTTTTCACTTTATGCATCATTAAAATGACTGCTCCCGGAAAACGTCCGTTTTTAAAACTTCTTTTTGCATTGATACATGTCCCCTGGTGCAGAAGCCGGGTTCCCAAACTCTGTTTCGGACAATAACATGGATAATAGTCGTTATAATTAGCACTTTAGAATCCGAACGTTCGCATCCATTGTATTTAATAGGGTTCTAATGTTCGTGCGAACTTTCGGTCCGTTCGCGGGTTCTGGTGCGAACCGAACCCGGGGGTGTTCGGCTCATCACTACTGGGCACCGCCACCAGTGGCTAAGGCCCAATTTTTCTGCCCCATGTTTAACAGGGGCATGTAATTACCATTTTTGCTGCAATACTTTGCAGCAGGGATAATTTCTGCGCTCAAACTAGAGTTTCTGTGAGGGGTTGCAGTGTTGTGGCACCAGCACCAGTGCCTAAGGCCCAATTTTTCAGCCCCTGTTTAACAGGGGCATGTAATTACAATTCTTGATCTAATATTTCACAGCAGGGCCCGTTCCTGCGCCCACCAAGAGTAACTGTGAGGCCTTACAGTGTTGTGGCAACACCGTCCACCACCAAAGGCCCAATTTTTCCGAACCTGTTCAACAGGGGCATGTAATTAAAATTTTTGATCTAATATTTCACAGCAGGATCTGTTCCTGCGCCCACCAAGAGTAACTGTGAGGGCTTGAAGTGTTGTGGCAACACCAACACCTAAGGCCCAAATTTCTGCAGAGTATATAGGGCAGGCCCCTACTTTCAAACATCCAACTTACAAACGACTCCTACTTGCAAACGGAAGGAGACAACAAGAAGTGAGAGGAAATATACCCCATGGAAGGATAATTCTCTCCTGTAAGAGTTCCATGTTTCACTAAAACCCCCAAATTTTCAAAATCCAATTGTCATTGGGACAGAAAGTGAGATGAAATCTTCTGAATAGGTGCACAAACAGCAAAACAGATGTTACAGGGGTGATAACCCTTAGCTATGTTTTCCAAAAAGCTTAAAAATAGATTTTTTTGGCTGGAGCTACACTTTAAAAATGTACCAGTTCAAAATTACAAACAGATTCTACTTAAGAACAAACCTACAGTCCCTGTCTTGTTTGCACCGCCTGTATACTGCTGTTCAGAGTATATAGGGCCTGGGGGCCCCACGCCTTTCCTTTTTTTTTTTTTTGGGGTGCGGGGTTCCCCTTAATATCCATACAAGACCCAAAGGGGCTGGTAATGGGCTGGAGGGGGGTACCCATGCCGTTTTTCTCAATGATTTTCATCCATATTGCCAGGACCACATTAAAGCTGCAAGCAATTGTAAATGACTTGTATTCCTTTAGAATTGTCATTTTGTGCAGGGACTGTTCTAAACACGGGAAACACGTGCCACTTCACAGGCATGCTATAGGCACCCCTCAGGTACGATATTTAAAGAAATGTTTCACTTTTATTTTTTCACTTTAACCCCTTAAGGACCACCGCCTGTACATATACGTCAGCAGAATGGCACGGCTGGGCATAAGCGCGTATATATATGTCCCCTTTAAGATGCCCAGCCGTGGGTCACGCGCGCCACCAGCTCCGTGACTGCGCCCGTGGGACCCGTGGACCCAATCGCCGCCGGTGTCCCGCGATCGGGTCACAGAGCTGAAGAACGGGGAGAGGGAAGTGTAAACAAACCTTTCCCCATTCTTCCTAGTGAGAGTGTCACTGATCGTCTACACCCTGTCATAGGGAACGACGATCAGTGATGTCACACGCCACGCCCCCACACAGTAAGAATCACTCATTAGGTCACACTTAACCCCTTCAGCGCCCCTTCACTGCCAGTGTCATTTTCACAGTAATCAGTGCATTTTTATAGCACTGATCGCTGTAAAAATGACAGTGGTCCCAAAATGGTTTCAGAAGTGTCTGATGTGTCCGCCATAATGTCAATGTCACAATAAAAATTGCTGATCGCCGCCATTACTAGTAAAAAAAAAAAATTAATAAAAATGCCATAAAACGGTCCCCTATTTTGTAGACGCTATAACTTTTGCACAAAATAATCAAACGCTTATTGCGATTCTTTTTTTAAGAAAAATATGTAGAAGAATACGTATCGGCCTAAACTGAGGAAAAAAATGTTTTTTTATATATTTTTTTGGGGATATTTATTATAGCAAAAAGTGAAAAATATTGAATTTTTTTCAAAATTGTCGCTCTATTTTTGTTTATAGCGCAAAAAATAAAAACCGCAGAGGTGATCAAATACCACCAAAAGAAAGCTCTATTTGTGGGGAAAAAAGGACGTAAATTTTTGTTTGGGAGTCACGTCGCACGACCGCGCAATTGTCAGTTAAAGTGACGCAGTGCCGAATTGCAAAAAGTGGCCTGGTCTTTAACCAGCCGAAATGGTCCGGGGCTGAAGTGGTTAAGCATCATTAAAATCACTGCTCCCGGGGGCGTGGCCTGGATAGCAATGGGATAGGTCGCATGTGATGTGAGCTCCGTCTGCCCATACTCCTAACCTACCATCCTGTCTGTATCCTGCTTGGTTCCTGCCATCCTCTACATCCGAGGACTTATCCTGCTCTCCCTGTGGTTCCTGAAGCCTGTTAGCCCGCTAGTTTGCCGCCGCTGCCATCGCGGCGCTTCCCGGTCCTCTGCTTTAGGAAAGGCCGCGGCTTCGGCCTAGTTCCTGGTTCGGCGGCCATCTTGGCCCTCCCGACGGCGGCCCTGGACACTTCTCCTTGCCTCCCTGTGCGCACTGGGCTCCATCCTCTCCTACAGCGGCCCCCGGATTACCTGCTGCAGCTGCTGGGGTGCCTCTGCACTCTGCACCTGCTGTGAGAGCGGATCGCGGTCTCGGCCTGACTCCCGGAGCGGCGGCCATCTTGCTCCACCCGGAGACATCCCTGGCAAGTATTACAGGCCTCCCTGACTCCCCTGAGCTCAGATTCCCCTGCATGCAGCCTGTTGCCAATACAGCTGCTTGAGAGTGACCTGCTGCTTGCGTTGGGCCACCCCTGGGCAGCGGTGGGGGGGGGTTGTGGAGGACCCGGCCTCCTTAACAGCGGCCATATTGGTGCACCCAGGGATCTTTCCTGCCGCCCTACAGCATGTCTCCGTCTAAAAAGAATTCTGAAGCCGTCGATAAACTGGCCAAATACCGCCGGCTTGAAGAGGAAGACCAGCAGGTCAGAGGCGGCGCTGCTGCTTCCCTGGATGCGGATCACTCTGTGGTGGCTACTAACAAATTACTGGATGCCATCGCCCTGTGCCAGAGCACACTTACCACCAAGATTGAGGAGGTAAAAATTGATGTGTCCCTTATCCGGCAGGATCTTTCTACCCTCAGGGACCGCGTGACGGAGATGGAGACCCGTATTAGCAGAGCGGAGGATATCTTGCACCCTTTACAACATACCACTGATGAGGTGCGCCGCCAGTTACAACAGATTAGCGCAAAACAGGATGACATGGAAAATCGCCTTCGGAGATGTAACCTCCGCTTCATCGGTCTTCCTGAGTCTGCTGAGGGCACCGACCCGGAGAGCTTCCTTGAAAACCTCCTAACGTCAACCTTCGGCAGAGACGCATTTTCGGTAATGTTTGCAGTGGAGAGAGCTCATCGAATCCCTGGCCGTCCCCCTCCCCAAGGAGCTCCACCGCGTACCCTGATAGCGAAGTTCCTTAATTTCAGGGATCGCGACGAGATCCTCCGCCTAACCAGAGAGAAGGGGAATATCCCCCATACCAACGCACATGTTGCCGTCTTCCCGGACTTCTCCAATGAGGTGCAACGGCAGCGGTCCAGGTTCCAGGATGTTAAGAAGCGCCTCCGCACTCTACACCTCAAATACGCCATGCTGTACCCTGCAAAGCTTCGTGTGGAATGCGACGGTCGGACCCACTTTTTCGAGGACCCAGAGTCGGCATCCACTTGGATTGACCGGAGAAATTGCCGAGATTGAGCATGCCGCGCTGTCTGGGAGCTGTGAGTACTTTTCTTTTCTCTCCCCTGCTGCCCCCTGTGCCGGTGGCACTCCCTGTTCGTGCCCTGGTGCTTCACCTCGTGGTTGCTCTGTTGCTAGTGGGTGCCCTCCGCCGGGACGGGGGGGACAGACCTGAAAACCTTTTCCGCCCCTCCTCGGATCTCACAGCATGCTCGCCACCTTCGGGTGACCTTACTGTTAATTCCCCGTTCTCCCCACACATGGGAGATACTTGTAGAGGGCAGCTTACCGAACGTTGCTGGAACTTCCTATCCTACTTTACGTACCACCCTGATGGCAGGCGGGGCTCCCTCCTGCACGGCTGCAATGGTGTTGTGCTTTTGTGGCCCCTACACCCCATGCACTTCTCAGAGAAGAAGTCGCCCCCTAGGTTCTCTATGGACTTTTTTCACTCCCCCCGTTTACCTGACTGTTTTTTCCTCCTTTTTTGTTTTCTTTTCATCACAGGTATCTATGTCCCTTTGAAATTAAGTCCCTCGCCTCCAATGCTTTTTTCACGTTGGATGTCCCCGGTTGATACCTGGTTTTGGGATACTATGTTCATGCCGAGTTGGGGTGGCACTGGACTGGGAGGGAAGGGAAATGTTTTGGCTGTTTTTTATTTGCCACCATGTTCACAATTGTTTATTTCTGCTAAAGGTACTATGTCATTGTCATACATGCACTATCAATATTGGTTGCCGATATGTTCTGTACTATCTGATGTGTCCTTATCTGCTCTGCTGGTTCTGGTCTGGCTGCGGTCTATTATACACACCATATACCCACCATGAGTTCCCTGAAGTTCCTCACGTGGAATGTTAGAGGCTTGCGCAATAAGATCAAACGCACAGCGGTCCTGACATTTCTCAAATCTCAGAGAGCTGACATTATCACACTGGTCGAGACCCATGTCACGGGCCACTTGCAATCCTCCCTTAAAAAACCTTGGGTGGGGTGGGCTTACCACGCCACTCACACTTCATATTCCAGAGGAGTATCGGTCCTGGTTGCCAAACGGGTACCTTTTGAGCTAATACTGCTCCGCACGGATCAGCAGGGCAGATATGTGTTTATGCACGCCACCATTAATGGGTCTCCTATCCTGCTACTTGCCTGCTATTTTCCCCCCCCCCGTACAACTCAGCTGTAATTCAGGAAGGCCTTGCCTTTATGACCCAATACCCCTCCGTACCGGCAGTGTGGATGGGGGACTTCAATATGACCCTGATCCCCGCTCTGGACCGTCTGGGCACACTGGATCCCCCCCTTAACCCACCGACCCATACCAGACTGCACCGCATAATGACCGACTTTGCTCTTGTCGACACTTGGCGCCACAAACACCCGCACACTAAAGTCTTCTCATGCTTTTCAGCCAGTCATAACACAATGTCACAAATTGATTTTGTTTTTATCTCAATGTCCCTGCTGCCTAAGCTAGGAGATGTGGGCTTTGCTCCGAGAGTACTCTCGGATCACGCCCCCTACTGGGTCACGATCCAGCTCCTGAAGGCTTCCCCTGCTCCTTCTTGGCGGCTAAACCCGTTCTGGCTGACTGCCCTGCGGGACCAGGATGACATCCCCACAGAATTGCAATACTATTTTACGGCCAACAGGGACACTGCCACGCATGATGTGGTGTGGGAAATGTTTAAACTTCACGCTCGTTCCCTACTTTCCACACGTATTAACAGGCTTAAACGGTCATCAACACTTATTGTCCAGCAGGCTGCAGAACACCTGCAGGTGCTGGAGGAGGCGTTCCACCGGGACCCCTCGCCCAGTGCGGCCAACAATCTAAAGATTCAGGCGCGCCAGGTCTCCCAATTGCACATAGAGAAGGCTAAACAACACATCTTCTTCTGTAGACAGAGGGTGTTTGAGTATGGAGAGAGATCGGGCAAACTGCTCGCATATCTCGCCCACTTGGATATGCGTCCCCCTGTGGTGGTGTCCTTGACCGACCCACAGGGGAACGACATCACCGATCCGCAACTGGTGGCGGAGGAATTTGGGAGATTCTACCGTGCACTCTACACTTCCAGGGTCACCCACGCTCCCCAAGACACCAGGGGCTACCTAGCGGGAGTTCAATTCCCTAGACTGACAGACGACCAGCTTGAAATTCTGGAAGCCCCTATTACTGAGGAGGACATTTCCGAGGCCATTTCCTGTCTGGCCTCATCCAAGGCCCCAGGATTGGATGGTCTACCTCTTGAATTCTATGCCACCTACTCTGAAATCCTAATCCCTGAACTTAAGGACCTGTATAAATCCATATTTGACTCAGGAGTTCTACCCCCATCTATGAGAGAAGCCCAAATAGTCGTAATTCCCAAACCCGGAAAGGCCCCTAAATACCCGGAGTCGTATAGGCCCATTTCCCTGTTACAGGTAGACATTAAAATATTAGCTAAGATTCTAGCCTCCCGCCTTAACCAGGTTATTCTGTCATTGATACACCCTGACCAAACTGGCTTTATGCCAGGGAAGAACACGGCCATGAATATTCGCCCCCTATTTATGAATATTCAGGGGTCCCATGATGAAATTGGCTCGAGGGTCGTGGTGGCTCTGGATGCCGCCAAGGCCTTCGACTCCGTGGAGTGGAACTACCTGTGGGAGTGCCTCTCAAGATTTGGATTTGGCCCCAGCTTTATTCGCTGGGTCCAACTCCTCTATCAGTCCCCAAGGGCCAGAGTATTTGTGAATGGTTGGCTTTCTGACCAGTTCCCGCTGGAGAGAGGGACCCGGCAGGGCTGCCCCCTTTCCCCCATGCTTTACGCATTGGCTGTGGAGCCGTTGGCCATTATGGTCTGTGCGGACACTTGCATCCGAGGCCTCAGGATGGGGAACCTGGAAGAAAAGATTGGGATGTATGCCGACGACACACTTTTGTATCTGGCGGACTCCGGTCCTTCTCTTATAGCAGCCCTCCAGTCCATAGAACGTATGGGTGGCCATTCGGGTCTGAGTATTAATTGGTCTAAGTCCCAGATCCTTCCAATTGACCATTTCCCCCCCTCGTTCGCGTCCCCTCCTCTGGCTCTTCCAAGGGTCTCCCAGATTAAATACCTTGGCGTGCAGGTCACCAGATCGCTCCAGATTATAAACTACTGAACATTGAACCCCTGTTTGCCCTGATCAAGAACAAGACGCAGACTTGGGCCAGACTACCCCTGGGTGTAATGGGTCGCGTCAGCTTAGTTAAGATGATACTCCTTCCCAAGATACTCTATTTGGTCTGGCATGCTCCCCTCTATATACCACAAAAAATTTTCAGGACAATTGAATCCATCCTGAATTGATTTATTTGGGGTCATGGCAGACACAAATTATCTTGGAGAATTCTGAAGAGCCCTGTGACGTTGGGAGGAGCTGCTCTCCCTGACTTTCAGGATTATTATTTTGCCTCCCAACTGTCCCACTTCTATTATTTCGACAAACATGAACTAACGAGATACCAGACACTACTCTGTGAGCACCCGGATGACTCGGCCCATACCCCACTTCAATCGGTCCTAAGAGCCCCATTGACAAGACGCCCCCCCCAACGCACAGCAGACATGTTGACTCACCACCGGAGGGTATGGCGGACGGCACTGCAAAGAACTGGGACCCCAAAAGTACACTCTCATACCCCTCTCTGGTACAATACATGCTTGCCAGAATTATTGTCCATTCCGGACCCCGCGGTGTGGATACGCCATGGGATCTTATGCATACACCAGATCATGACCGCTTCAGGCCTTAAACCATTCCAAATGCTGAAGGACGAATTTTCCCTCCCCAATTGCCTTTTCTTCAGGTATTTGCAACTCCGTCACGCTATACAGGCCCAGTTTTCTGGCTCTTACCCGTCCCTGGCAGTTCCCTCCATAGTGGACACAGTCACGGGTAATGTGCCTGCTAAGCTCATCTCCACTTTGTACTCCGCCATTCGTCTCCCTAGCACCACAGCATTGGCCTATACTGCTAAGACTAGATGGGAGGCGGATGTTGGACTTATAGAGGATGAGGACTGGGACGAGATTTTGGAGGACGTGAAAAAGGTTTCCCCCAAGCTGTCGGACCGCCTCACACAGCTGTACATCATACATAGAACATATCTGACCCCTCAGAGAGTAGCACGTTTCAGGCCCACGTACAATCCAGGATGCCGCCTCTGTGACCATACCCCAGGCTCCTTCTACCACCTCATATGGTTCTGCCCTACCATTCAGGCATACTGGACACAGGTGATACGCTTCCTACACGATCAGATGGGCTCCCCTGCTACCCTTGACCCAAAGATGTGCCTACTTGGCCTGTTGCCAGACTTGGATGCCGACAAACCCCTCCGTACCTTTTTACATGAGACGCTATTCTTGGCAAGAAAAGTAGTGGCCCGTAATTGGATGCAGGCCCTGCCCCCTACAATTCAGTGCTGGAAAAAGGCGGTTAACGATGCTCTCCCATATAAAAAACTGATTTATGTACATAGAGGGTGTCCGCTAAAGTTTGAGAAGGTCTGGGACAGATGGATGGCGGATGGTGAAACGTGTACTTGACATGTCGATTCTTTATTTTTGTTGTGTACCGGCTCTACTTTCACTGCTGTTATTATCTTTATGTCACACAGATGCTTCACTGTGTTCATGTATGTACTATTATAATGGCCATACTGGCTTATGTTGATTTATGTACCATGCATACTTTTCAATAAAGTTGTTTTTTTTTCAATTAAAAAAAAAAAAAATCACTGCTCCCGAAAAAACTTCAGTTTTTAAAACTTTTTTTTTTGCATTGATACATGTATCCTGGGGCAGGACCCGGGTCCCCAAACCCTTTTTATGACAATAACTTGCATATTAGCCTTTAAAATTCGCACTTTTGATTTCTCACGCTCGAGTCCCATAGACTTTAACAGGGTTCGAAAAATCGTTCGCAGGTTCTGGTGCGAACCAAACCGGGGGGGTGTTCGGCTCATCCCTACTGCAGTGTAACAGAATTCATAGAGCCTGCCTTCTGAACTACAGAGGCAACGAAAGAAGGAGTTTCAGGAAGTGGAGTCAGTACAGGAAGCACAGCTTGCCGTAAACAAGGTTCCATGTGATATACAGTCAGGTCCATAAATATTGGGACAT
This sequence comes from Rana muscosa, assembly GCA_029206835.1. NCBI lineage: Eukaryota > Metazoa > Chordata > Amphibia > Anura > Ranidae > Rana > Rana muscosa. Next base: position 30,411,508 of record CM055127.1, on the reverse strand, counting down.
TGACACAATTCTAATCTTTTTGGCTCTATGCACCACCACAATGGATTTGAAATGAAACGAACAAGATGTACTTTAACTGCAGACTTTCAGCTTTAATTTTAGGGTATTTACATCCAAATCAGTTTGTATATGTGCCTCCCACTTTTTAAGTGACCAAAAGTAATGGGACAGATTAACAATCATAAATCAAACTTTCTCTTTTTAATACTTGGTTGCAAATCCTTTGCAGTCAATTACAGCCTGAAGTCTGGAACGCATAGACATCACCAGATGCTGGGTTTCATCCCTGGTGATGCTCTGCCAGGCCTCTACTGCAACTGTCTTCAGTTCCTGCTTGTTCTTGGGGCATTTTCCCTTCAGTTTTGTCTTCAGCAAGTGAAATGCATGCTCAATCGGATTCAGGTCAGGTGATTGACTTTGCCATTGCATAACATTCCACTTCTTTCCCTTAAAAAACTCTTTGGTTGCTTTCGCAGTATGCTTCGGGTCATTGTCCATCTGCACTGTGAAGCACCGTCCAATGAGTTCTGAAGCATTTGGCTGAATATGAGCAGATAATATTGCCCGAAACACTTCAGAATTCATCCTGCTGCTTTTGTCAGCAGTCAGATCATCACTAAATACAAGAGAACCAGTTCCATTGGCAGCCATACATGCCCACGCCATGACACTACCACCACCATGCTTCACTGATGAAGTGGTATGCTTTGGATCATGAGCAGTTCCTTTCCTTCTCCATACTCTTCTCTTCCCATCACTCTGGTACAAGTTGATCTCGGTCTCATCTGTCCATACGATGTTGTTCCAGAACTGTGAAGGCTTTTTTAGATGTTGTTTGGCAAACTCCAATCTGGCCTTCCTGTTTTTGAGGCTCACCAATGGTTTACATCTTGTGGTGAACCCTCTGTATTCACTCTAGTGAAGTCTTCTCTTGATTGCTGACTTTGACACACATACACCTACCTCCTGGAGAGTGTTCTTGATCTGGCCACATTTGTAAAGGGTGTTTTCTTCACCAGGGAAATAATTCTTCGGTCATCCACCACAGTTGTTTTCCATGATCTTCCGGGTCTTTTGGTGTTGCTGAGCTCACCGGTGCGTTCTTTCTTTTTAAGGATGTTCCAAACAGTTGATTTGGCCACACCTAATGTTTTTGCTATCTCTCTGATGGGTTTGTTTTGTTTTTCAGCCTAATGATGGCTTGCTTCACTGATCGTGACAGCTCTTTGGATCTCATATTGAGAGTTGACAGCAACAGATTCCAAATGCAAATAGCACACTTGAAATTAACTCTGGACCTTTTATCTGCTCCTTGTAAATGGGATAATGAGGGAATAACACACACCTGGCCATGGAACAGCTGAGCAGCCAATTGTCCCATTACTTTTGTTCCCTTAAAAAGTGGGAGGCACATATACAAACTGTTGTAATTCCTACAAAGTTCCCCTGATTTGGATGTAAATACCCTCAAATTAAAGCTGAAAGTCTGCAGTTAAAGCACATCTTGTTTGTTTCGTTTAACCACTTGCCGCCCGCCCTATGGCGGATTGACGTCGGCAAAGTGGTTTTAAAATCCTGACTGGACGTCATATGACGTCCGTCAGGATCCGGTGTTATTGCGCGCCCCCGGGGGCGCGCACTGCACCGATCGGTAATGCCGCTTGTCCCCCGGACAAAGCGCATACCCGATCAGGGTAAACAGCCAATTTCATTGGTTGTTTACCCACGTGATCGGCTGTGACCAATGTGGCGGTTTCCAGGGATCTCTCCTTCTCTCTCTCACACACCGATTGTGGAGAGATCTGTGAGTTTTTGTAATTTTGTAATTATAAAAAATACTGGACCTGTCACAGCCCATCTGGACCTGTCACAGCCCACCATCAGTACCATCTGTATCTGACAGCCCATCTGTCACACAGGCCACCAATGGTACCGCCATCAGTACCGCCAGGATCTGACAGCCCATCTGTCACAGCCCATCTGTCACACAGGTAGCCATCAGTACCGCCATCGGTACCGCTATCGCTACCGCCGCACAGTCCCGCCATAAGTACCATCACACAGGTCATCAGTAACCTGTCATTACCCTCACACAGGCCTGCCATCAGTGAGCTGTCAGTAGCACCACCAGTACCGCCATGTCGCAAAGAATGTACACACCTGAGGAGGCATATAACATCCTCGCCATGTCGGATGATGAGAGCAACGGGGAGCTCCCATTATCCAATTTTGGTTCGGAATACGAGCCAGTGGAGGGTAGTGGATTGGAGTCCGAGTCAGCGCAGGAAACCGCCCCTCCTAAAAGAGTAAGGAGATCAGGACCTAGATCAGAAGACCTGCCTACCACCAGCAGTGCCAGACCCCAGGAAGAGGAGCCGAATACCAGTACTGGAATTACTCATCCAGCCCAAAGAATCCGGGCCCAGTCCTACCTTCCTGATGCCCTGGCAAACCCCTTATGGTTGCCTGCCAACTCAGGATCCGCTACAATCCCCCCTTTCACCGCACAGCCAGGTGTGCAGCCCAACACGTCAAATTTTTCCCAATTGGACAATTTTTATTTGTTTTTCCCCGAAGATTTGTTGCAGTACATGGTGGACCAAACAAATCTTTACGCAGAGCAATTTATTGCTGCCAACCCCAATTCGTCCTACGCCCGTATGTTTAATTGGCGACGTCTCACACTAGAGGAATTCAAGTTGTTTTTGGGCCTTAGTTTTAATATGGGGCTTACAAAGAAAAGCGAACTGCATGCCTACTGGTCCACCCGCCCCATCCACCACATGCCCATATTTTCTGCTGTCATGTCCAGGACACGGTACGATATGATAATGCGCTTTCTTCATTTTAATGACAATTCGCAGTGCCCTCCCCGAGATCACCCCAACCATGACAAATTATATAAGCTTCGCCCCCTAATAAATTCTTTTTCCCAACGGTTTTCTGAAGTGTTTATCCCCGACAAAAATATTTGTGTAGACGAATCCCTTATCCACTTTACTGGCCGGCTGCAGTTCAAGGAGTACATCCCAAGTAAAAGAGCCAGGTACGGGGTAAAATTGAACTAATTGTGCGATCGAGCCACTGGATAGGTGCACAAATTTCGTATTTACGAAGGCAAAGATTCCCAGCTCCAGCCCCGTGATTGCCCCACATATATAGGAACCAGTGGTAAAATTGTCTGGGACATTGCATACCCCTTGATCAAAAAAGGATACCACATACATGTAGATTACTACAGCAGCTTGCCCCTTTTCCGTCACCTGTATCGTGAACAAACCCTGGCCTGCGGTACCTTCCGAAAAAATAGGAAGGGGTTCCCACAGAATTTGCTTTCAAAACAGCTAAAAAAGGGGGAAGCCGCATTCATGAGGAATGAGGAGGTGTTGGCCATGAAGTGGCGGGACAAGAAGGATGTTCATATGATGTCTACAATCCACAATGACAACTTGGTGGAGATTCAGAGAAGACGTGGCCCCGTAGTAAAGCCTGAATGTGTTCATGACTACAATATGTACATGGGGGGGTGGATTTAAACGATCAGATGCTACAACCCTATTTATCAACCCGAAAGTCTAATTATTGGTATAAAAAAGTAGCATTTCATCTCTTTCACATGGCCCTGTTCAATTCATTTGTCTGCTATCAAAAATCACCCGAAAACCAACCCACCTCCTACCTCAAATATTTTGAAGACATTGTCACTGCCCTGATTTACCAGCAAGGACCCGCCCCAGGAAGCATTCGCTCCGATAGTGTGAGTCGACTGCATGAGCCACATTTTCCCTATAGCATTCCCCCCGCAGAATCCGGAAGAAGACGCCAAAAGAGATGTCGTGTATGCTCAAGAGGAGGAGTTAGAAGAGATACAAGTTATCATTGTCCCGAATGTCCCTCCCAACCTGGCCTGTGTATCGGCGATTGCTTCAAAAATTATCACCGATCTATCAGATACTAGTTCCCCTTATTAGTAACAGACTGCCATTTCCCTCTTTCTAATACCTGTGCCTGCCTGCTACTGACTCTGGCCTGTTTACCGACAATGTCTTTGCCTGCCGTTTTAACACCTTTCTGACTTCCACGTGCACCAACCTCAGCCTGTTTACCGACGATGCCTCTGCCTGCCGTGTTTTAACCACGTTTCTGACTTCCATGTGTACCGACCTCGGCCTGTTAATCGACCATGTTTTTGCCTGCCACTTGGACTGATCTTTGCCCTTCTACTTTAGCACAGGGGTCTCACATATGTGAGGGACTCCAGAATAGCGTTCTGAGTACAGAAAATCCGTTTTTGGTTTTCTGTGTTCCCAGAACAGGGTCTGGTTGCTCGGAAGCTTCAAAGAGATTTGGGTGGGAGAAGCCTCTACCCCTGTCTCTTAGCTTGACGGTCCTTCCTGCTGCCTGGACCAATACTTTGGCTGTGCTGACCATATCGATGCCTGTAATGACCCAGGACTTTATGGACTATGTTTCTTTCTGCTGCCTGGACCAATACTTTGGCTGTGTTGACCATTTCTATGCCTGCTGCCTCTACTGACTATGGACAGTATTTCTGCCTGGACATCTCTGCCTGCTGCCTGGACCTGTGCTTTGGCTGTGCGGTGTCTCTGCCTGTCTATTCCTGCCTGTTGCCTGGACCGATGCTCTCCTCTGTGGACCACTGCACTACTAAAACCACAGGTAATCTTTTGTTATTTTGTATGTACCTGCTATGTGTTAGAAATATGAAGGGCCTTCAAAAATGTGACCGGTAGTCAGAAAATTATATGTGTAATTTTATGCTGCTAGAATGCCTGGAGGTGCTATTTGGATGTTGGGCCTCTGTATATGGCCAGGCTGTGTAAAAGTCTCACACATGTGGTATTGTTATACTCAGGAGGAGTAGCAGAATGTATTTTGGGGTGTAATTTTTGCTATGTACATGCTATATGTTGGAAATATTTTATAAATGGACAACTTTGTGTAAAAAAAATGCGTGTTAATTTTTTTCCCACGTATTCGGAAAACTCCTGGAAAAAAATGAACCGTTCAAAAGGCTCATTATGCCTCATAGATTATATGTTGGGGTGTTAGCTTTCCAAAATAGGGTCATTTTGTGGATGTTTCCATTGTCCTGGTGCTCCAGGGCCTTCAAAATTGAGATAGGTCTTCATGAAATGTGTAATTTTGTTCCTAAAATGCCTGTAGGTGCTATTTGGATGTTGGGCCTCTGTATATGGCCAGGCTGTGTAAAAGTCTCACACATGTGGTATCGCCATACTCAGGAGGAGTAGCAGAATGTATTTTTGGGTGTAGTTGCAAGTATGCATATGCTGTGTTCAAGAAATAACCTATCAATACAATAAGTTTGTGTAAAAAAAAAAAAAAAAAAAAAAGAATTCTTAATTTTCCCAAGAATTGTGGGAAATTACAACTTCAAAAAACTCACTATGCATCTTACTAAATACCTTGAACTGTCTACTTTCCAAAAAGGGGACATTTTGGGGGTATTTGTACTTTCCTGGATTGTTGTTGTATCAAGAAATGAGATAGGCCTTCAGTACATCAGATGTGATCAATTTTCTGTGATTTGCACCCTAACTTGTAGACTCTATAACTTTCACACAGACTAAATAATATCCACAAATTTGGGTTATTTTTACCAAAGATATGTAGCAGTATAAATTTTGGCCCAAATTTATGAAGAAAAATTACTTCTTTGCAAAATTTTACAATGGAAACTAAAAAAAGTGTTTTTTTTTTTAAAAAAATGCTCTTTTTCCGCTTATATCGCAAAAAATAAAAAACCCAGCAGTGATTAAACACCACCAAAAGAAAGCTCTATTTGTGAGAAAAAAATGATACAAATTTTGTTTGGATACAGTGTAGCATGACTGAGTAATTGTCAATCAAAGCGTGAGAGCACTGAAAGCTGAAAATTGGTCTGGGCGGGAAGGTGTTTAAGTGCCCTGTATGGAAGTGGTTAAAATCCATTGTGGTGGTGTATAGAGCCAAAAAGATTAGAATTGTGTCGATGTCCTAATATTTATGGACCTGACTGTACACTATAGTCCTTAGAAATTAAAAGTATACAACAGAAGAAACAAAGCACGCAGAGATTCCAAGAAGTTGTGAAAGGGATGTTGCCAGCAGACAAGCAGCATTCACAACATGAAACAACATATTGTTTGCTTTGCTATTACAATGTTAATGCTATAAAATGAAAGTGTATGCCGTGACCATGGATTTCCTTTGAAAGTTAAATTGGCTATCAAAAATAATAATTGCTAAACTTGACAGTGAATGATTATCTAGACATAACATTTATGTATATTTTTACATTTCATAGAAAAGATTATTTCTATAGTCACCAACACTTAACACTGTAACATACGCATCAGTGGCTCAGAATTAGATTGGCTGTAGTTCTGTTAGACTAGACACCTTGAAATGTCATTGGAATGATTTATTTGTCACATCAATTCTCGCTAGTGTTGTTCTTTGGAGTGAAGCCAGACTAATTTACTAGAAAACAAGATAGACTGCTCTGTGCATGGTAAATAGTTTTTATTGCCAAATTAAATCTATAGGAGCTTACTTTAGCAATGCATGTTGCACCTGCTTAACATCAATATAATAAATGCCATAGTTCAGCTTTCCATTCCTCCAACCAAGATAAGGAGCAAGTGAATGGCTTTATTTACTGACTATTCATACAAAATGCTTAACCTAATGGATATATTTGTGCTGTCACATTCTAGCCAGGTGTATTATACTACTATCCACAAAATGTTAAATAGCTTTTTGGTTGCATGATAGAACACATTTACAAATTTTAAAATAGCACATATAATGGTAACCCTTAAAGGGGTTGTAAAGGTAAATGTTATTTCACCTTAATGTATCCTATGCATTAAGGTGAAAAAACATCCGACAATACCGCCCCCCCCCCCCCCCGAGCCTCCGTTTTACTTACCTGACCCCTCGAAAGTCCCGCGCTCGTCCTTGTCATCCTCTTCGCCGCTTAGCCTGGCCGTTGATTGGCTACAGTTGGATTGAAAGCAGCGCAGCCATTGGCTCGCACTGCTGTCAATAACATCCAATGATGTGGCGCGCCGGGGGGCGGGGCCGAGTGATACAGTGAGCGGCTGTATCACAGGAGCACGCCCGCAATCACTCACCACCATGCAAGCTCGCATATAGGTGGTGAGTTATTGCGGGGAGGAGCCGAGACAGCCGCCGAGGGACCCCAAAAGACGTGGATCGGGGGAAATCTGTGCAAAACGAGCTGCACAGTGGAGGTAAGCATAACATGTTTGTTATTTCTAAAAAAATAAAAATTTTGTTTACAATCCCTTTAACTTTTATGAAAACATATATTCATTTTAAACCTGCCAGACTAATTTTAAACTCGTTAGGGGCTGTCAGGGAAATTCCCATGCTGGACGTGGTATTGGTCGCCTTGGCGTGCGTGCCGGTGTGCGTCGGTGTGCGCGCTCCTGTGCACGCTGATGTGCGCTCTTGTGTGCATGCTTGTGTGCATGCCGGTCTGCGTGCCTTGGCTACAATCAGTCCATTTAAACTGCTGGTGCACTTCTGACCGATGCTGTCTGATCTGCAGCTTCCTGTGACCCCTGCCTACAATCTAATCCATATCCGAGAGGGAGACGAGTGGAAAACAGCCTTCTGTTCTCGATTTTGGCCATTTCGAGTACCTTGTTATGCCCTTCAGGTTGTGTAATGCATTGGCCACGTTCCAGCATTTTGTTAACAATATTTTCCATGATTATCTGGATTTGTATGTCAAAGTATACTTGCATGACATCTTGATCTTCTCTTCCTCAGTAAGTGACCATCACAGGCATGTCCGGAATGTTCTAGCTCGGCTCAGGCAACATAAACTTTATGCTAAACCAAAGAATTGTGAATTCGAACTTCAATGTATCCAGTTTCTGGGGCTAATTATGTCTGTTGAGGGCATCAAAATGGATCCTCAGAAGGTGTCTGCCATCCTGGAATGGCCCGCTCCCACAGATAAAAAGCTGGTTCAGCGCTTTATTGTTTTTTCCAATTTTTATCGGAAGTTCATCAGGGGGTTTTCTGCGATAATCGCTCCCCTTACCGAACTGACTAAACAAGGAACCCGATTCTCTTGGTCTTCTAGGGCTCAATCCGCCTTTGAAAAACGTAAGGAGTTATTCACCTCTGTCTTCATCCTGAAACACCCAGACCCTGCATTACCGTTTGTCCTCTAAGTTGATGCTTCAGAAATCGCAGTGGGGGCTGTGCTATCCCAGCGGCAAGGAGCCAAGGCCCTTCTCTATCCAGTGGCTTTCTTCTCTCACTAGCTATCTACAGCGGAAAAGAACTACGATGTGAGAGATCGGGAGCTTTTGGCCATCAAGGCCGCTTTAGAGGAGTGGCATTACCTACTTGTGGGTGCTGCACATCCTATTCTGGTCTACACGGACCATAAGAACTTGGAGTACCTAAGAACGGCCAAGAGGTTGAAACCAAGGCAGGCAAGGTGGGCACTTTTTTTTTCAAGATTCCTGTTTCATATTACGTACAGACCTGGGTCAAAAAATATCAAACCAGATGCACTCTCTCGCATGTTCAGCAACCCTGAGAAATCCTTACCCTCGGACACCATCCTCCCTGCAGGGAACTTCCTGTTACTTCAAGAGGATCTCATATCCCAAATTAAACACGCCTCTGCTAAGTTGACCCTGCTTCCTGAGACCTGTGTAAGGGCACAAGATGGTTTGATTTGTCATGAGGGCAAAATTGTGGTCCCGGAGAACCTACGGGTAACAGTCCTGGAACTCTGTCATGACCATAAGTTGGCTGGACGCTTTGGTGCCATGAAATAGGCTGAACTGATTCAGCGCACGTTCTGTTGGCCTCAGCTAGTGAGCGACTGCAAGAGCTATGTGGAGTCATGCAACACCTGCTCCCGGAGCAAGAATAGCTGGGTGAGAGCCTGGGGTCTATTGAAGCTGTTACCCGTCCCAGAAAGACCTTGGAAGATGATTTTGATGGACTTCATCGTGAAACTCCCCCTGGCCGAGGGATTCTCCACTATTTTTGTTGTAGTGGACAGATTGTCCAAAATGGCTCACTTTCTGCCTATGAAAGGCACACCTTCGGCCATGGAGACGGCGAAGATCTTTATTAGAGAAATAGTGAGGCTGCAGCTAGCATTGTCTCGGATCGAGGTGTCTAGTTCACCTCCAGGTTTTGGAAGGCTCTTTGTGGTTCCCTTGAGATCGAGTTGGCTTTCTCTTCTGCTTACCACCCCCAGACGAATGGGCAAATGGAAAGAACCAACAAAACCCTAGAGCAATATTTTTGTTGCTTCTCCTCCTTCTCTCAGAATGATTGGGTCTCTTTACTGCCTATTGCCGAGTTTGCGTACAATAATTCCCTGCATGCAGACAGACTCCATTTTTTGTCAACTATGGCTTCCATCCGTCCTTTCTACCCAGTACCATACCTGAATGTGCTATTCCGGCAGTATCCGAAACAATGGACTTCTTCCTTACAAACAACGAACTCTTACAGGAAACCATGTCCAAAATCCAAGAATATAATAAAAGGATGTTTGCTAGGAAAAGGTGAGAAGAACTCAGTCTGGAACCTTGGCAACCAGGTGTGGTTATCTACGACTAACTTAAAAATGGCTTGTCCCTCAAGGAAACTGGGCCCTAAATTCATGGGACCTTTCTCTGTAAAGAGGAAAATTAACAATGTGACATAAACTTGACTTACCCGATACTCTGAAGGTCCATCCAGTCTTCCATGTGACACTGTTAAAGTCTGTTGTTCCTAATCCCTTTGCTGGCCATAGTACCAGTCCACCAGAGCCTATAATAGTTGACAATGAGGATGAATTTGAAGTGGAGGTGATCCTGGATTGTAGGAGAAGATACAACCAGATCCAATACTTAATAAAGTGGAAGGTCTATGAACTGGAGGATAATTCTTGGGAACCTGAAAGCAGTATACATGCTGAGGAACTTATGCAGGCCTTCAAGAGGTCCCATGCTACGAAATTGGCCCAACTGGGCATTCAGAGGCTGCCCTTAAGAGGGGGGTCTGTCAGGGAAATTCCCATGCTGGACGTGCTATTGGTTGCCTTGGCATGTGCCCCGTGCACGTTGGTGTACACGCTGATGTGCGCGCTCCTGTGCGTGCTGGTGTGCATGCCGGTCTGCGAGCGTGTGCGCCTGTGCGTGGCGTGTGCGCACGCTGCGCTTTGCGCCAATCAGCCCATTTAAACTGCGGGTGCACTTCTGCTCCTGTTATCTGCTCTGAACCCTGACTTTCTGACTACCCAGCTTGTTACTTGGATTTCCCCCAGTCTTCCGCCTGCACCTGACCTCGGCTTGCCTTGACCTTGAACCTGCCTGCTCCTCTGTACCTTGTTGCCTGACAATTGCCAACCCTGCCTGTGACCCAATCAATCTGCTCTGCTCCTGCTCAGCACCATCCACCTGTGTACCTGGCTGCCTGTCTGCTGTCCACGTGGATCATCATCCCCTCTGCATCTGGATCCTGAGCCGCCGCTTTTGCAACTACCCGCCAGGCCCTCATACCACTCCGCACTCCCGTGCCTCCTGTCTACACTACCAGGGGCCGCGAGTCGGATCCGTAAGGGAGACCTTCCTCTGCTCCATTGGGCTCGTCAGTCAGGTATGTGCAAATCTGACAGGGGCATTGGGTGTGCTACACACACCTAAAAAACTTAATTTAAGTACACAAGGTGTGTGTAGCAGGCCCTGTCCTTCTGCCCCCTTTGGAACTTGCCAACAATTTATGACTGTCAAAATGATGGTCAGGCATTGCTGTGTAAGGACTGGAGCTGTAAAAGCTGATGCTGTAAAAAAACTTGAATACAGTGTTTATAAACACTGTTCAGGTGTGCGATAAATACTCACAGCTCAAAAGGATGAGCTGTAACTTGCATGTATTTTTTTTATAATAAAATGTGTTCTCATTTAACCCTTAGGCCTTTTTCACATATGTCCATGTCTACTTTCACCATTTTTGTAATGTGCGTTGTAGCACATTTGCACACATTTTTTTATTCTATTGTAGATCACAGCGCATCAAAATGCACAGAAAAATGGACGTAGCATTTTTCAAACCGCAGTACAATGTACTTTAGAGATCTGAACAGCCTCACTGAGCAACATTGCTTATTATGACACCTATGTTGCTTTGCTTACAGTGCACATGCTATAATGCCACAGTGTGTAGTCTAATCAGCCCTAATTTACACATTCTTCCCTTCTGTCCTTAACTATATATATATTTTTTTGTGTTTTTTAACCATTAATATTTTTCCTTTTTTTTTTTTTTATTATTTGGGTTATTCATTTTTTTTAGTGTAGCATAAAAAACCTACAGCATTAGGCTTTATTTCATTTCTATTTTTGCAATGATTTGTACCAGAATAATAATTTTGTGTCATTTTAAACTGGACAAATTATAAAATAATTTATTTAAAGGTATACTTTTTATCTACAGTTAGGTCCATATATATTTGGACACAGGCAGATTCTCATACTTTTGGATCTGTATGCCACCAGAATAACATGAAAACAAAACAATCCAAATGAATTTGAAGTACAGACTTACTGCTTTAATTCAAGGGGTTTAACATAAATATCAAGTACAAATTTTAGGAACTGCAACCATTTTTATACATAATCCCCCCATTTTCAGTGGCTCAAATGTAATTGGACAAATTAATATAATCATAAATAAAATGTTAAATTTTACTATTTACTGGCAATGACTGCCTGAAGTCTGGAACCCATGAACATTAACAAATACTGGATTTCCTCCTTTATGATGCTTTGCCAGGCTCTAACTGCAGCTGTCTTCATTTGTTCTTTGTTTGTGGGTCTTTCTGCCTTTAGTTTTGTCTTCAGCAAGTTAAATGTATGCTCAATTGGGTTGAGCTCAGATGATTGACTCGGCCATTGCAGAATATTCCACTTCTTTTTCTTCAAAATCTCCTGGGTTACTTTTGCATTGTGATTTGGATCATTGTCCATCTGTATTGTGAAGCGTTTTCCAATCAACTTTGCTGCATTTGGCTGAATCTGGGATGACAGTATATCTCTAAAAACTGCAGAATTCATACGGCTGCTTCTGTCTTCTGTCACATCATCAATAAACACCAATGACCCAGTGCCACTGGAAGCCCTGCATGCCTATGCCATCACACTGCCTCCACCATGTTTTCCAGATGACGTTGTGTGCTTTGGATCATGAGCTGTTCCAAGCTTTCACCACACTTTTTTCTTCCAGTCATTCTGGTACAGATTAATCTTAGTTTCATCTGTCCAAAGAATGCTTTTCTAGAACTGGTCTGGCTTTTTTAAATGTTTTTTGGCAAAGTCTAATCTGGCTTTTCTATTCTTCAGGCTTATGAATGATTTTCACTATGTAGTGAACCCTCAGTATTTGCTCTCGTGAAGTCTTCTCTTGATTGTAGACATTGACAATGATAAGCCCACCTCCTGGTCCCCTACTTGTCTGGATGTTGTAATAGGGTTTCTCTTTACCATAGAGAGGATGCTGCGATCATCCACCACTGTTGTCTTCTGTGGATGTCCAGGCCTTTTTATGTTGCTGAGCTCGCCAGTGCATTCTTCTTTCCTCAGAATGTACCAAACTGTTGATTTGGCCACTCCTAATGTTGCTGCTATCTCTCTGATGGATTTGTTTTGTTTTTAAAGCCTTACATAGGTCTGTTTCAGCTACATGGACAGCTCCATTGAACGCATGATGTAGGTTCAAAGCAATAGATTCCAAATGCAAATACGACACTAATGCCGCGTACACACTATCGATTTTTTCGACGGTGAAAACACCGTCGAGAAAATCGACGTTAAAAACGAGGAACAGCTTGTTCCCCCCACACACGGCCGTTTTAAATGTCATTTTTTTTTGGGTCGAAAAAAACGACCGTGTGTGGGCTTCGCGGCAGTGTTTCCCTATGGGAAACACTGCCGCGGAAAACATGTCGAAAAAAGCATGTTCTAATTTTTCTCGTCGTTTTTAATGCCGTTTTTCTCGTCGAAAAAAATGTCAGAAAGCCCACAGACAATCGTTTTTCTCGTCGAAAGGAAAAAATTTTGTTTTTCTCGACGAGAAAAACGGCCGTGTGTACGCGGCATTAGAATCAACTCCAGACCTTTTTACCTGCTTAATTGATTAAGAAATAAGGAAAGAGTAGCCCACACCTAGCCATGAAACAGCTTTTGATTCAATTGTCCAAGTACTTTTGGTCCCTTGAAAAGGGGGGATAGCTGTTCTTAAGAGCTGTAATTCCTAAACCCTTCCTCCGATTTGGATGTACATACCCTCAAATTAAACCTGAGAGTGTGCACTTTCAGCCCATATCCATTATACAACTATAGTTTTAATATGTTTTGGTAAATACCTGAAAATAACTAAAATCGTGCCTGTGTCCAAATATATATGGACCTAACTGTACTTATCTACAGCAACATTTGTTTTTAAACCAGCATTGATAAAGGCATTTTATTTTTCATTTTGTTACTTTTTGTCAATGGATTTCATAAAAATTTTGATAATTTTTGCAGGACAATTTCACCAAAAGAAAACCTTGTTTAGCCTAAAAAGATAAACAGGTATTACTTTTTATTTGTATCTATGGTCGAAATGTAAAATATTAATTTCCATGTTGAATTTCAATTGTTTATAGTTTACACATAATAATTGAATGATCATAAAGTTTGTAAGCTTACTTTGTGAAAATACCCGCACATTTACTTCCTTGGATTCTGTGACACATTCACAATGCCTTGTGAGTAAGCACGGCTGTGTCACAGAATTCACAGAGCTTCTGAAGCACAGAGACGCTGAGTGGAGGAGTTTCAAGAGGTAAAGTCAGTACAGGAATCACAGCTTGCCATGACCATAAAATTCCTTTAACTAGTTCCCCTCTAGACCAGTGTTTAATTTTTTTGCACACATGCATTTTATGTAAAATTGTCTAATACCCCCAGAATATTATGAATTTCTGAAAGTAGAGGCCTTGTAGAATAAAAATATAGTAGCTGCGTTTTTTTATGGTGCACACAATTTGTGCAATTGTAACAATTACATTAAAATTTATTTTATTGCACACAAACACAATTTATTCCCCTTTTTTGTACAAAATAAAAGATTAGGAAATAAAAGCTCATCGTACCTACTGCAGCCATGAGCTTGTTGTAAATCCTGCAAGGGGTGACCCATGATGAAGCCAGGTGTCACTGGTGAAGTCAGTAAGAAATCCATTGATACCCACCAACTTCCATCCTCCTGAACCACATGATGGATGACTTTTGACATAATTTATAGCTACAATATATTTTTGACCAAAATCCATAGCAATGGATGTTTATAACTAGTTCAGGTGTAAGCAATTGTGTTTTTTATAGTGATGGACACTGACATTGGACATGATCAGTGACTGTGATTATTCCATTCAATACATGCAAGTGGATCATAAACATTTCCCTTTTGAAAATAAGAAAAGTTGTCATTGGCCTCTGTTACATAGTTAGTCTGGTTGAAAAAAGAAATCTAGACCACCTAGTTCAACCAATAAAAGGGGAAAAAATATATATACAGGCATACCCTACTTTTAAGTACACAATGGGGTTTATTTAATAAAGCTAGAAAGCGCAAAATCAAGCTCACTTCTGCATAGAAACCAATGAGATTTTAACCCCAGCTTGTTCAATTAAGCTTTGTTAATAAAACCTGGAAGCTCATTGGTTTTTAGGCAGAAGTGAGCCTGATTTTGCGCTTTCCAGCTTTAGTAAACAAACCCCATTGTGTACTTAAAAGTGGGATATGCCTGTATATATATATAATATAATATATATTATCCTAAACAAAAAAAATCATACAATCCTATATACACAATCCTATACTCACAGTTGATCCCGAGGAAGGCAAAAAAAAAAAACTGCAAAGCATGATCCAACTTGCTCCAGCAGAGGAAAAGTCTCCTTCCTAAACCCCCAAGAGGCAATTAGATATACTCTGGATCAACTTTACCTTTAAATGTTAGTGTCCAGTTATATTATGTGCATTTAGGAAAGAATTCAGTCCTTTTTTTATTTTCCAATAGTTTTTATTCAAGTTTTTCACAATACAAAGTAGGAACCATGGCATTGATTTTTAACAGTGTAAAGTTTTCTTAGTCAATGAAACATACAGTTCAAGCAAGGATAGTCTGCCATCTATTCTGTTGGGGCAGGGTAACAGCTCCCTAGTGTAGTCCTTTTCTCATCTATAATCTTGATTAGTGATGAGCCGAACACCCCCGGGTTCGGTTCGCACCAGAACCCGCGAACGGACCGAAAGTTCGCACGAACATTAGAACCCTATTAAATACAATGAATGCGAACGTTCGAAATCTAAAGTGCTAATTATAATGACTATTATGCATGTTATTGTCCTAAAAAGGGTTTGGGAACCTGGGTTCTGCACCAGGGGACATGTATCAATGCAAAAAGAAGTTTTAAAACGGCCGTTTTTCGGGAGCAGTCATTTTAATGATGCATAAAGTGAAAAAAAAAGTCAAATATTCCTTTAAATATCGTACCTGGGGGGTGTCTAAAGTATGCCTGTGAAGTGCCACGTGTTTCCCGTGTTTAGAACTGTCCCTGCACAAAATTACATTTCTAAAGGAAAAAAAAGCCATTTAAAACTGCTTGCGGCTTTAATGTAATGTCTGGTCCCGGTAATATGGATGAAAATCTTTAAGAAAAATGGCGTAGCTGCCCCATCACACCCCGCCCCCATACCCCAGCCCATTACCAGCCCCTTTGGGTCTTGTATGGATATTAAGGGGAACCCCGCACACAAAATAAAAAAGGCCCTATATACTCTGAACAGCCGTATACAGGCGGTGCATACAAGACAGGGACTGTAGGTTTGTTCTTATGTAGAATCTGTTTGTAATTTTGAACAGGTACATTGTTTAAGTGTAGCTCCAGCCAACAAATCTATTTTTAAGCTTTTTGGAAAACATAGGGAAGCGTTATCACCCCTGTAACATTTTTTTTGCTATCTGTGCAGTGTGCACCTGTTCAGAACAGTTCACCTCACTTTCCGTCCTAATGACAAATGTTTTTTGAAAATTTGGGGTTTTTATTGAAACAAGAATTGGTGATAAAGCATCAGTGGAGAGGAGACACTTTTTTTCCCATATTAACTCTTACAGGAGAGAATTTGCCTTCCTAGGGGTAGATTTCCTCTCACTTCCTGTTGTATCCTTCCGTTTGCAAGGAGGAGTCGTTTGTAAGTTGGATGTTTGAAAGTAGGGGCCTGCCGTTTATACTCTGCTGAAATTTGCCCCTTACATGTTGGTGTTGCCACAACACTGTGAGCCCTCACAGTTACTCTTGGTGGGCGCAGGAATGGGCCCTGCTGTGAATTATTAGATCAAGAATTGTAATTGCATGCCCCTGTTGAACAGGGGCAGAAAAATTGGGCCTTAGGCACTGGTGCCACAACACTGCAACCCCTCACAGATACTGTACTTGGAGCACAGCAATGAGCCCTGTTGCAAAGTATTGCATCAAAAATTGTAATTACACGCCCCTGTTAAACAGGGGCTGAAAAATGGGCCTTAGGCACTGGTGCTGGTGCCACGACACTGCAACCTCTCCCAGATACTCTAGTTGGAGTGCAGGAATGAGCCCTGCTGCAAAGCATTGCATAAAAAATTGTAATTACATGCCCCTGTTAAACAGGGGCTGAAAAATTGGGCCTTAGCCACTGCTGGCGGCACCCAGAAACAAAAATGTTCTTCCAAGCTATCATCATCAATTGGATCATTGAGGAGGAGGAGGATAGTCAGCCAACATAACAGGACAGTCGCTCAGCATCAGCATCAGTCTTGAAGGGATGTGACATTTGAAAATAAATTAGTCTGTTATATCAGCTTCAGGTGTTTGGTAGCTGGTGGTGATCCAAGACAGGTTCATCTTTATGAAGGTCAGTCGATCAACCGAGTCGGTGGACAGGCGCACCCTGTGATCCGTGACAAATCCTCCAGCAGCACTGAATGTGCGTTCTGAAAGAATGCTGGATGCAGGACAGGCCAGTAGCTCAATTGCATACTGTGCAAGCTCTGGCCAGTGATCCATCCTCAAGACCCAGTAAGCCAGAGGATTTTCGGTGGGGAAGGTTTCCAAGTCTGACCTTGCCCCTAGGTATTCCTGCACCATGTATATCAGACGCTGGCGATGGTTGCTGGAACTGATCATACCTTGGGGCTGCGAATATATATATATATATATATTGTGAGGGTGCGACTTTGTGCGACCTTCAAGAGGGTTGGTTTATGCCAGATTTGGTAAAGAAAGACACTCTGATGGAACAGCTGTGTCTTGGGCTATTTAGTTCAGAGGTGATTATGGAACAGGGCTCCACCCAACAGAGAGGAAGTCTGTGTGTCTGAGAGCCGAGTGGGCTCTCATCCTCTGAAGTGGAGTCAGAGGCGGTGCATGTCTGCAGGAGGCAGACACCGTTAGTGATACAGCAACAAAGGTGCTGACCAGGAGAAGCTAGGAGAAAGCTGAAACTCTTGGACACTGTTTGGGTCTGAGGAACAGACCGTCAGGCCTAGGCTAAAGGCCTGGATCGCTGGAAGGTAAAGCTACGAGGCTACTGTTAGTATGAAGGATACAGGAATGGTGGAACCCCCCTGTGAATACTACAGATGTGTTTGTGCACTTCTGTGCTTTTAAATAAAAATGGGCTACCATGCCCTTAAACAGAGTTGCTGACTGGCTCGCATCACTGAAAAACGCATCTACTACGAGAGCTAACAACCCCCAATCTTACAAGTGGTGGAGATATTGCTTTGGGCAGTTTTTGGAAGAGTTCCAGATCCTCGCATACCAAAAACAGTGAGTAAAAAGAAACTGTGTGTTTAACAGCAATACTGTGATGAACAGCCTATCTGAAGGAAAAGTTAAAGTTTTCTGCAGTGAACTGCTGCTAGCTGTGTGTGGCAGCCAGGCGAACTGCACAGGAGTTCAATTAATGGACTGTGTAGTATACAGGTGATGTGCCTGTGTAAGTGAGCTCAAGCAGAGAGTGAAGTCTGCATGTGAAAGTGTGCTGTTTGCAAGTCTTGGAGACAGTACTTCAAAATTTTCCTGTGTTAAATGGAACTGTGTTAAAAAAAAAAAACGTTGTTGGCCTGATTGCAGAGATGGGGAGGTCAAAACGCAAAAAGGAAGCCATGTTTGCTGAGATGAGAGACAGAGCTGGTGTTGTCCCTAGCAACACTGGTGAAAGGAGTGCACAGGTGTCTGCAAGTATGGAGAGTTCACCAAAGTATGAGTCTGCAGTGGATTGGTGCAGGCGACACTTGGCCGCACTGAACCAAGTTAAAGGGGAAGGACATGTTGCCCCTGGCAACGCTGGTGCAAGATGGCCAGCTATCAATGAGCAAAAGTATGAGAAGCCTGCTCTGAGTGTAAAGAGTGAGCAGATGGGTGTGGTTGCCCATGGCAACAAAGCAGAAATCCGTACAGCTGACTTCATACGGCCTATGTTGCCTTCTGAATGTGTTGAGGACTTTTTGGATGAGTTTGCGATGATTGCTTCCTACAGAAGATGGCCCAGAAATCGCTGGGTTGAGTTGGTGCAACCTTTTCTGATCGAGGAGTACCAGGAGGTGTACCGTGGGATGTATAGTAACCGAGATGACTACGATAATTTTCTAGGAGCAGTCCAGTCTAGAGAGCGCTACAAGAGATCAGCAGGGAGAAGGTGGTCTCCCATAGCAACAGGAGAAAGTCGCCAAGTGCCAT
This sequence comes from Rana muscosa, assembly GCA_029206835.1. Taxonomy (NCBI): domain Eukaryota; kingdom Metazoa; phylum Chordata; class Amphibia; order Anura; family Ranidae; genus Rana; species Rana muscosa. Next base: position 30,392,663 of record CM055127.1, on the reverse strand, counting down.
GCCTGGAATGTGGTCAGCTGAGCCACGCGTTCTTTTCTTGTCCAAGCTTGTGGAATACAGCTGCTGATCGTGTTGTTGGGCTTAATGCTTTGCCTGCAGGCTATGATGGAAAATCCAAGATGGATGTAATGTTACCCTGTTTCCAGGAGGGGGCGTCATCTTGTGAGAGCATGGCAAAGAAGGGACAACGCCCTCAATTGAAGTCTTCAACCCATGCTAAAGAGAATGGTAAGACTGTTCCTGTTAAAATCATGGGAAAGGCTGACTGTGTTGGTTACTTACAATGAAGTGGAAGTGACCCCAGAGCGGAGATCCACTGAAGGTGAAAAAATGAACTTGCTGCAGTGTGCTACCCAGATCAGTGGGGAGACTCAGGTTAAAACCCTGCTTGCAGCGAGGTCAAAAATTGAAAGGGACATATGGACTCTGGGTACAGCTAAGGTAATCCAGCGGAGTGCTGGAAAGGATGTGCTAGGGGTGACCAAAGCAGTTGGTATGCCATGTTCCCTAGTGACAGGTGCTGTGCAGTTGCCAAGGGAAACCACCAAGGAGCCTGCAGTGGTGAGGCAAGTGGTTTCCCAGGACAACTGTGAAGACGCCCTAGTGGGCAAAATAATTCCTTTGGAGAGGAAGGGTGGTGTGCTGAGCGGCACGCAGGGTGCCATGCGTTTTGATAAAGGACAATTTGATAGAGTTTATAAAACTGCTATGTTTATGAATGCTGATGACACATGTGCTGATGGTAATGTGATGCCTAATGAGGTAGGGGTGATCGCTAAGCAGGATATTCGATTCCCCTTGGCAACAGTATCTAAGGCCGCAGAGGTGTCCTTGGAAACCTCCAGGGAGCTCTGTGTGTTGGAGCCGAGGTTGCCTGGGACAACTGTGGTGCCGCTCTGATAGATAAGAGGGTACTTGACCTTGGTGATGAGAAAAATGGTAAAACTCAAATGTTTAAAATTGCTTGTACTGATAATGAGTTGTTGCGGTCTGTCACTGCTGACTAGTGATGAGCCGAACACCCCCGGGTTCGGTTCGCACCAGAACCCGCGAACGGACCGAAAGTTCGCACGAACTTTAGAACCCTATTAAATACAATGGATGCGAACGTTCGAAATCTAAAGTGCTAATTATAACGACTAATATGCATGTTATTGTCCTAAAAAGGGTTTGGGAACCCGGGTTCTGCACCAGGGGACATGTATCAATCCGTTTTTCGGAAGCAGTCATTTTAATGATACATAAAGTGAAAAAAAAAGTCAAATATTCCTTTAAATATCGTACCTGGGGGGTGTCTAAAGTATGCCTGTGAAGTGCCACGTGTTTCCCGTGTTTAGAACTGTTCCTGCACAAAATTACATTTCTAAAGGAAAAAAAGCCATTTAAAACTGCTTGCGGCTTTAATGTAATGTCTGGTCCCGGTAATATGGATGAAAATCTTTAAGAAAAATGGCATAGCTACCCCATCACACCCCCCCATACCCCAGCCCATTACCAGCCCCTTTGGGTCTTGTATGGATATTAAGGGGAACCCCGCACACAAAATAAAAAAGGCCCTATATACTCTGAACAGCCGTATACAGGCGGTGCATACAAGACAGGGACTGTAGGTTTGTTCTTATGTAGAATCTGTTTGTAATTTTGAACAGGTACATTGTTTAAGTGTAGCTCCAGCCAAAAAATCTATTTTTTAAGCTTTTTGGAAAACATAGGGAAGCGTTATCACCCCTGTAACATTTGTTTTGCTGTCTGTGCAGTGTGCACCTGTTCAGAACAGTTCACCTCACTTTCCGTCCTAATGACAAATGTTTTTTTGAAAATTTGGGGTTTTTATTGAAACAAGAATTGGTGATAAAGCATCAGTGGAGAGGAGACACTTTTTTTCCCATATTAACTCTTACAGGAGAGAATTTGCCTTCCTAGGGGTAGATTTCCTCTCACTTCCTGTTGTATCCTTCCGTTTGCAAGGAGGAGTCGTTTGTAAGTTGGATGTTTGAAAGTAGGGGCCTGCCGTTTATACTCTGCTGAAATTTGCCCCTTACATGTTGGTGTTGCCACAACACTGTGAGCCCTCACAGTTACTCTTGGTGGGCGCATGAATGGGCCCTGCTGTGAATTATTAGATCAAGAATTGTAATTGCATGCCCCTGTTGAACAGGGGCTGAAAAATTGGGCCTTTGGTGGTGGTGGTGGTGGTGTTGACACAACACTGTAAGGCCTCACAGTTACTCTTGGTGGGCGCAGGAATGGGCCCTGCTGTGAATTATTAGATCAAGAATTGTAATTACATGCCCCTGTTAAACAGGGGCAGAAAAATTGGGCCTTAGGCACTGGTGCCACAACACTGCAACCCCTCACAGATACTGTACTTGGAGCACAGCAATGAGCCCTGTTGCAAAGTATTGCATCAAAAATTGTAATTACACGCCCCTGTTAAATAGGGGCTGAAAAATGGGCCTTAGGCACTGGTGCTGGTGCCACGACACTGCAACCTCTCCCAGATACTCTAGTTGGAGTGCAGGAATGAGCCCTGCTGCAAAGCATTGCATAAAAAATTGTAATTACATGCCCCTGTTAAACAGGGGCTGAAAAATTGGGCCTTAGCCACTGCTGGCGGCACCCAGAAACAAAAATGTTCTTCCAAGCTATCATCATCAATTGGATCATTGAGGAGGAGGAGGATAGTCAGTCAACATAACAGGACAGTCTCTCAGCATCAGCATCAGTCTTGAAGGGATGTGACATTTGAAAATAAATTAGTCTGTTATATCAGCTTCAGGTGTTTGGTAGCTGGTGGTGATCCAAGACAGGTTCATCTTTATGAAGGTCAGTCGATCAACCGAGTCGGTGGACAGGCGCACCCTGTGATCCGTGACAAATCCTCCAGCAGCACTGAATGTGCGTTCTGAAAGAACGCTGGATGCAGCACAGGCCAGTAGCTCAATTGCATACTGTGCAAGCTCTGGCCAGTAGACATGTGCACACTGAAATATTTCGTTTCGGAATTTCGTTTTCGTTAGAAAAATAAATTTATTTAGTTACTCCCGAAATTCGTTTTTATTTATTTCGTTTTTCGTTAGAAATTGCATTCGTCCGAAAATCTGAATTAATTAAGGTCGAATCTGTCATTGAAGGCTTATGGTGTCTGTCGAATGTTCAAAGAAGATTCGACGGAGCATCGAAACTGTACGACGCTGCAATCATAAATTTCCGGTCGAATGTTCCGCCCACAAGCTATAGATGAATTCTATTGTATGACTAGTAATAATTATATTTTTTAATTACTATTACTAGTCAACAGGGATGAGCCGAACACCCCCCTGTTCGGTTCGCACCAGAACCTGCGAACAGACAAAATGTTAGTGTGAACTTTAGAACCCTATTAAATACAATGGACTCGAACGTTCGAAATCTAAAGTGTTAATTATAAAGGCTAATATGCAAGTTATTGTCCTAAAAAGTGTTTGGGGACCTGGGTCCTGCCCCAGGGGACATGTATCAATGCAAAAAAAAGTTTTAAAAACGGCCGTTTTTTCGGGAGCAGTGATTTTAATAATGCTTAAAATGAAAAAATAAAAGTGAAATATTCCTTTAAATTTCGTACCTGGGGGGTGTGTATGATATGCATGGAAAGTGGCGCATGTTTCGCGTGCTTAGAACTGTCCCTGCAAAAAATGTCATTTTTGAAAGAAAAAAAGTCATCTAAAACTGACACGCGGCTATTAATGAATTGTCGGCTCCCGGCAATACATACAAAATTCATTGATAAAAAAAAAAAAAAAAAAGCGTGGGGGTTCCCCAGAATTCAATTACCAGGCCCTTCAGGTCTGGAATGGATATTAAGGGGAACCCTGCCGCAAATTTAAAAAAAAATTGACGTGGGGTTCCCCCAAATATCCATTCCAGGCCCTTCAGATCTGGCATGGATTTTAAGGGGAACTCCACCCCAAATTTAAAAAAAAATGGCGTGGAGTCCCCCTAAAAATCCATACTAGACCCCTTATCCGAGCACGCAACCTGGCCGGCCGCAGGGGAAGAGGGGGGGACGAGAGAGCGGCCCCCCTCCCTCCTGAACCGTACCAGGCCACATGCCCTCAACATGGGGAGGATGTTCCCATGTTGATGGGGACAAGGGCCTCATCCCCACAACCCTTGCCCGGTGGTTGTGGGGGTCTGCGGGTGGGGGGCTTATCGGAATCTGGAAGACCCCTTTAACAAAGGGGACCCCCAGATCCCGCCCCCCCCCCCCTATGTGAATTGGTAAGGGGTACATTGTACCCCTACCATTTCACGAAGAAAGCGTAAAAAAATGTTTAAAAAAACACACAAACACCTTGAAAAAGTCCTTTATTTAAAAAAAAAAAGAAAACATTCCAGCGGTGAAATCCAGTGTCCCGCGGCGATCCCGATGTCCAGCGCTGTCCTTCATTGGTTGTGCCTGAGCGGACCTGATGGGGAACTCCCTCTCAGTGTTTTAAATGTATAGACCCGCCCCTTCTAAAGTTCCCCATCAGGTCCGCTCAGCGGACCAGATGCGGAACATGAGAAGGGGCGGGTCTATACATGTATTACCAAAGTGAGAGCAGTTCCCCATCAGGTCCGCCTACTCGGTATGTCGGACCCGCCTACGTCATTGGCTTGAGCGGGGAACTTCCTTCACTGTGTAAATTTAAATTACACAGTGAAGGAAGTTCCCCGCTCAAGCCAATGACGTAGGCGGGTCCGACATACCGAGGGGGCGGACCTGATGGGGAACTGCTCTCACTTTGGTAATACATGTATAGACCCGCCCCTTCTCATGTTCCGCATCTGGTCCGCTGAGCGGACCTGATGGGGAACTTTAGAAGGGGCGGGTCTATACATTTAAAATACTGAGAGGGACACTGGATTTCACCGCTGGAATGTTTTTGTTTTGTTTTTAAATAAAGGACTTTTTCAAGGTGTTTGTGTGTTTTTTTAAACATTTTTTTTTACGCTTTCTTCATGAAATGGTAGGGGTACAATGTACCCCTTACCAATTCACATAGGGGGGGGCCGGGATCTGGGGGTCCCCTTTGTTAAAGGGGTCTTCCAGATTCCGATAAGCCCCCCGCCCGCAGACCTGATGGGGAACTGCTCTCACTTTGGTAATACATGTATAGACCCGCCCCTTCTCATGTTCCGCATCTGGTCCGCTGAGCGGACCTGATGGGGAACTTTAGAAGGGGCGGGTCTATACATTTAAAATACTGAGAGGGAGTTCCCCATCAGGTCCGCTCAGGCACAACCAATGAAGGACAGCGCTGGACATCGGGATCGCCGCGGGACACTGGATTTCACCGCTGGAATGTTTTTGTTTTGTTTTTAAATAAAGGACTTTTTCAAGGTGTTTGTGTGTTTTTTTAAACATTTTTTTTTACGCTTTCTTCATGAAATGGTAGGGGTACAATGTACCCCTTACCAATTCACATAGGGGGGGGGCCGGGATCTGGGGGTCCCCTTTGTTAAAGGGGTCTTCCAGATTCCGATAAGCCCCCCGCCCGCAGACCCCCACAACCACCGGGCAAGGGTTGTGGGGATGAGGCCCTTGTCCCCATCAACATGGGGACATCCTCCCCATGTTGAGGGCATGTGGCCTGGTACGGTTCAGGAGGGAGGGGGGGCCGCTCTCTCGTCCCCCCCTTTTCCCCTGCGGCCGGCCAGGTTGCGTGCTCGGATAAGGGGTCTGGTATGGATTTTTAGGGGGACTCCACGCCATTTTTTTTTTATTTGGGGTGGAGTTCCCCTTAAAATCCATGCCAGATCTGAAAGGCCTGGAAGGGATATTTGGGGGAACCCCACGTCAATTTTTTTTTAAATTTGCGGCGGGGTTCCCCTTAATATCCATTCCAGACCTGAAGGGCCTGGTAATTGAATTCTGGGGAACCCCCACGCTTTTTTTTTTTTTTTTATCAATGACTTTTGTATGTATTGCCGGGAGCAGACAATTCATTAATAGCCGCGAATGAGTTTTAAATGACTTTTTTTCTTTCAAAAATGACATTTTTTGCAGGGACAGTTCTAAGCACGGGAAACATGCGCCACTTCACATGCATATCATACACACCCCCCAGGTACGAAATTTAAAGGAATATTTCACTTTTATTTTTTCATTTTAAGCATTATTAAAATCACTGCTCCCGAAAAAACTGCAGTTTTTAAAACTTCTTTTTGCATTGATACATGTCCCCTGGGGCAGGACCCCGGTCCCCAAACACTTTTTAGGACAATAACTTGCATATAAGCCTATATAATTAGCACTTTAGATTTCTCCCATAGATTTTTCGAATTTGCCGAGTTAGTTCTAGCTATTTTACTGCTCCTCCTCTTTGGTTACAATCAGCCAATAACATTCATCATCATCATTTTTTTATTTTACTTCCCCCACCCAATTCCAGCAGTGATCTTTTCTCTCTATGTCGAATCTTTTCTCTCTATAATGTCGAATCTTTTCTCTCTATAATGTCAAATCTTTTCTCTCTATGTCGAATCTTTTCTCTCTATAATGTCGAATCTTTTCTCTCTATGTAGAATAATCTTGGACTAATAGAGTTAAGGTTAGGCACATTCGACCACAGGTTCGATGGACACAGATTGTTATTGTCAGCCTCATGTCGAATCTCCTATCTATATCGAACTGTTGTTGCAACGAAAACGAAAATTAAGCATTTTTTTATGTCGGATCTTTCGGTTTTCGGATTCTGCATTTTCGTTTTCGTTTGTTAAAACGATAACGAAAATACCTGAAATTCGGACGAAAATGCATTCGGACGAAAACAAATGCACATGTCTACTGGCCAGTGATCCATCCTCAAGACCCAGTAAGCCAGAGGATTTTCGGTGGGGAAGGTGTCCAAGTCTGACATTGCCCCTAGGTATTCCTGCACCATGTATATCAGACGCTGGCGATGGTTGCTGGAACTGATCATACCTTGGGGCTGCGGACTAAAGAATTGTCTGAACGCATCGGTCAAACGGCCACCTTCCCCACCGCTCCTTCTTTGACTGACCGAAGCCTTAGCAACTCTTTGTCCAGGACCAGGAGTTTGTAACCTCCCAGTCTCTGGGAACGCGTTCCACAGACATTTCTGCAAGTCCTCCCGGAGTTGTCTCATCCTCTGCTCCCTCTGTGACGGTAAGATAAGGTCCGCAACCTTACCCGTGTACCGTGGATCAAGGAGAGTGGCCAGACAGTAATGGTCCCTCTCCTTGATCCGAAGAATACGAGGATCCTTCCGCAGACTTTGCAGGATCAGGGAGGCCATGCAGCGTAGGTTAGCTGAGGCATTCAGTCCGGAGTCCTCTGGGTCACTAAGGACGACATGATCCGCAGCCACCTCCTCCCAGCCACGTCCAAGTCCATGGGTTTCTTGGGACTGTAAATCATCCCTAAAAGACTGCTGCTGATGATGCTGAGTGCCAGGCTCCACCTCCATGCTGACACAATCCTCCTCCTCCTCCTCCTCTTCCTGTGCGATAGGTGGGACAGAAGGAACACTGTCTGGGTAAAGGGGGCCTTGAGAGGCAAGGAAGTCCTCCTCTTCCTGCCTCTGTTCTGCCTCAAGTGCCCTGTCCATTATTCCACGCAGCGTATGTTCCAACAGGTGGACAAGAGGTACAGTGTCACTGATGCATGCACTGTCACTGCTCACCATCCTCGTGGCCTCCTCAAATGGTTCCAGGACAGTGCATGCATCCCTGATCATGCACCACTGGCGTGGTGAAAAAAACCCGAGCTCACCTAAACCCTGTCCTGGTGCCGTAGTCGCACAGGTACTCATTGATGGCCCTCTGCTGTGTGTGCAGCCGCTGCAGCATGGCCAACATTGAGTTCCACCTGGTGGGCATGTCACATATAAGGCGGTTCTTGGGCAGGTTCAACTCATTTTGCAGCTCAGCCAGGTGAGCACTGGCATTTTAAGATCTGCGGAAATGCACACAGACTTTCCTGGCCTGCCTCAGGACATCCTGTAAGCCCGGGTACTTGCCCAAGAACCGCTGCACCTCCAAGTTAAGGACGTGAGCCACACAGGGCACATGGGTCAGTTGTCCCTGTCGGAGGGCGGAGAGGAGGTTGGTGCCATTGTCGCAAACCACCATTCCTGACTTAAGCTGGCGTGGCGTCAACCACCTCTCGGCCTGCCCCTGCAGAGCAGACAGAACCTCTGCCCCAGTGTGGCTCCTGTCCCCCAAACACACCAGCGCAAGCACGGCATGGCATCTTTTTGCCTGCGTACTTGCGTAGCCCCTTGAACGCCTACAGAGCACCGCTGGTTCCGGAGACAAAGCACAGGAAGAGGCCATGGAGGAAGAAGAAGAGGAGGGGGTGGAGGAGAGAGGTGTGTCACAACCAGTAGTAGCATTTTGGAGGCGTGGCGGCGGAACAACCTCCAACACTACTGCACCTTGTCCTGCATCCTTCCCAGCTGCCAAAAGAGTGACCCAATGGGCCGTGAAAGAAAGGTAACGTCCCTGTCCATGCCTGCTGGACCATGAGTCAGCGGTAATATGCACCTTACCGCTGACCACCCTGTCCAGCGAGGCCAAGACATTGCCTTCCACATGCCGGTAGAGAGCCAGAATCGCCTTCCGTGAGAAAAAGTGGCGTTTGGGAACCTGCCACTGAGGAAGGGGGCCGAGTCTACCAACTGAAAAGGCAGCAGTTGAAGCGCTAGCAATTTAGCCAAGCTAGCATTCAACCGCTGGGCATGTGGATGGCTGGGAGTGAACTTCTTTTGACGGTCCAGCAGCTGGGGCAGGGAAATTTGCCTGCTAGAATCGGACGTCGGTGTACTGCTAGCAGAGTGCCCGCAACTACTTAGCTGTGACACACCTAATTCTACACCTTCATTCCTCTCAGTGCAGGTTTCAGAGAGGACTGAAGGTATAGTGGGGTTGGAGATCCCAGCTGATGCGGTGCAAGGAGAGGTCCGCTTTGTTCCTTGGTGTGGGTCTTTAAGGTAGGCTTGCCAACGAGCTGCATGGCAGGTCAACATATGTCTGGTCAAGCATGTGGTGCCCAAGCGGGTGATGTTTTGGCCACGTGATATACGCTTGAGACATATGTTGCAAACAGCAGCTGTGCGATCTGATGCACTCGACTCAAAAAAGGCCCACACCAAAGAACTTTTTGAATAACGGGCAGAGGCAGCACCCTGCACAGGCGGAGCTCTGCGGTGTGATTCCGTCGGTGTGCTGCCCTTACGCTGGCCCCCCGAGGGCATCCTGCCTCGTCCTCCTCCTCTCTCCTATTAGGCACCCACGTAGAGTCAGTGACCTCATCATCCCCTCCCTCCTCATCACTGGAGCCAATCTGGCAGTATGCTGCAGCTGCTGGAACATGACTGCCAGATTGGTGTCCTTCTTGAGCATCCCCTCTCTCTGCTCTCACGCTACTGCCTTCCTCTAGCTGGGTATCATCATCAGACCCTTCGAAACGCTGGGCATCCTCCTGGAGCATGTACCCAACACTGTGCTCAAACAGTTCGGGGGACTCCTCAGGAGGACATGGTTGGTCTAGGGAAGGAGTGACTGATGATGACATTGATACCAGGGAAGAGGACGCTTTGGCAGCTGCTTTGCCAGTACCCTGAGCCTGGGTGAGAAAGGATGAGCAGGATGAGGAGGGCTTGGTCATCCACTCTACCAAGTCTTCGGCATGATGCGGCTCAACACGTCCAGCTCCTGAAGAGGACAAGTGTGTCCCATGGCCACGTGCTGATGGCGATGCACCGCGTCCACGACCAGCACTGTTGTCTCTAGACACAGAGCCTGCTTGCCCTCTTTTATTGGCTCCTGACTGTCTGCCTCTCCTTGTTTGCCTTCCAGACATTCTAATGGCCTGCAGAGAGATGGGAAAACCAGCAATAAGGCCTAGCTTCAGGAGTATATTTTGCAGGAATCGCACTACGCCTGCTGTAAGTGCTGCAAATGCCTGTTGGTGTAACACCAGGAAAACACAGCAATACGGGCTAACTTCAGGTGTATAATGTGCAGGAGACACACTCCGCCCGCTGTAAGTGCTGCAAATGCCTGTTGGTGTAACACACCAGGAAAACACAGCAATACGGGCTAACTTCAGGTGTATAATGTGCAGGAGGCACACTCCGCCCGCTGTAAGTGCTGCAAATGCCTGTTGGTGTAACACACCAGGAAAACACAGCAATACGGGCTAACTTCAGGTGTATAATGTGCAGGAGGCACACTCCGCCCGCTGTAAGTGCTGCAAATGCCTGTTAGTGTACCACACCAGGAAAACACAGCAATAAGGGCTAGCTTCAGGTGTATACTGTGCAGAAGGCTTAGCAGCAATGACACTGACACTGTCCCCTGCCTATCCTTCTCTCTCCCTGCACACAAGGTTTATCAAAGAATATGACACTGACACTCTCCCTGCCTATCCTTCTCTCTCCCTGCACACAAGGTTTAGTAAAGAATATGACACTGACACTGTCCCCTGCCTATCCTTCTCTCTCCCTGCACACAAGGTTTATCAAAGAATATGACACTGACACTCTCCCTGCCTATCCTTCTCTCTCCCTGCACACAAGGTTTAGCAAAGAATATGACACTGACACTGTCCCCTGCCTATCCTTCTCTCTCCCTGCACACAAGGTTTAGCAAAGAATATGACACTGACACTCTCCCTGCCTATCCTTCTCTCTCCCTGCACACAAGGTTTAGCAAAGAATATGACACTGACACTGTCCCCTGCCTATCCTTCTCTCTCCCTGCACACAAGGTTTAGCAAAGAATATGACACTGACACTCTCCCTGCTTATCCTTCTCTCTCCCTGCACACAAGAATAGCAGAAAGAATATCAACACTGTCCCTGCCTATCCTTCTCTTTCCCTGCGCCAAAACACACTACACAAGGCCGCCGCGCTGGCGGCCTTTTATAGTGTGGGGCGTGTGCTAAACCCCGTGAGCTATAATTGGCCACAGGCAACCTGCCTGTGGCCAATTATGGCTCTCCTAGCTGCCGGCGCTGTGATTGGCCAAGCATGCAGGGTCACAGTGCATGCTTGGCCAATCACAGCGCCGGGATTGCACTGCGATGGCGCAGTGTATTGTGGGCCGTTCGCGTCACTCGAATTTGGCGCGAACGGCCCAAATCGTTCGATGTTCGCCGAACGGTCGAACAGCCGATGTTCGAGTCGAACGTATGTTGCTCATCCCTAATCTTGATTATGAAATCGAATAGCAAGTTATTCAGTGAACCATCCGTCTTAAGCTTCACTCTATATCCTGCATCCTTATATTAACTCAATTGTGGGGGCTCCAGGGTATGCTCCCCAAGCCGGGAGATGCGAGTCAATCCAGTCCTTTTTTCAAACAATCTACTGAGCTGGTTGGAACCAGCTCTTGAGTCTATTCCACATTTTCTTTGGAAACTGTTTGCTTTATGTCCATGGCAGTCCCATAGCAGTAGTATTTGTTGATTTTCTAGTTTATCTATTGAGGAATCTGGTTGAACAAGTGGCATCCCTTTTCAGTGAGAATGTCATCAAATTTGCCCAGTCTTCCATGATGCAGATGTGTCTTTTTCTGCTCATTCTTGCTGGGCCACATACTGGCCAAGTGGTAATGTGCACCCTGCCACTGACCAACTGGTTCATTGATACATAGATATTAACATTGCACATGCTGGCTGAGGGCAGGCATGGTCTTCTAGGCAAAAAATATTTTCTGGGTACATGCTACTGTGGTGCAGCACATGTCCTACACTGGCAGAAGGGGACCATAATGGGGGGCTATAATAGGAGTAGCTGTAAAGTCGGCAGCTTTGCCAAGATAGCATTAGGAGCTTGACATGAGGTGATTAGGGGCTTTTGTTGTACTCTGAGAGTTGAAGAGACACCTGGTCAAGAATACTGCAGAAGATTGTGTGGTTTCGGTAAAGTTAAAGCCTACACAGCATGGCCTGATGCTGACCCTCTTCCCCACTAGATGTGCTGTAAAACAAGCCCATTGAAATGCTTTCCAGAATTTCCTCCTTATACATAATTACAAAAAAAAAACTATTTGGTTTCCAAGTCATGATAAGGAATCTCCACACCTATTGCCACAGTTTCACACCAAACGGGCCATCATACACAGCCAGTCCATTAGCTACCACAGAAAATGCTCAGACCAAGAAGACAGAAAAAAAACATATCCTCCAATACAAAGAGAAAAAAACAAATACTAACACACAATCCAGCACTAGAAGGGATAAGAAAGATAATCAAAGATTTGCAATCCCTCACAACATTGTTACATAGTTACATAGTATTAGATATTTTGAGTTTATTACTATTTTAAGTGATAAAAGTTTCTGAAATCTTTATTGAAACATGTTAATTTTGAAGGTTGCTGAGGACAAGAGAAAGGTAATTTGACATCTATTCTAAGGAACTATGTCAGGACAATGGGTGGAGTTATGTTACTTAATATACACAAGTGGGTGTTACTTCTGTAGGACAGTTAGTGCTACCTTCCTTGGAGCGATGCTAAATGTAAATTATGCTTAGCTCAGCTTTACAAACAGTATAAGAACCCAAGGGTTTTGAACATGAGTTAGGAAGATCAGGGGAAGGGACCCGATACACTATGGAGTATATACCATCTGACACCTCATTCCATCTTACCATGTGTTACCAGCTGTCATTATGTAAGCATTGTCTTGTGCTTGACTTTCTTGAAGAATAAACTCACACATTGAAGATAACCTGACTCTTGAATTTTGGAACGAAACACCTAGGAAGGAGACACTAATAGATTTAACAAGTGTCCCCCCTTTCCCCCACCTTCTTACGTTGGCGAGCACCAGAATGTGTGTTTTTCCCTAACTACTTGCCAACAGGAGGGACGAGATGAAAACAATTGATCAAGTCTTGGGAAAAAAACAACCAAAGAACTTAGAAAGAAAAAGGCGTTTGTGTTCCATCAGACAGAAGGTCCAAGGAAACTGAGCCAGCCAAAGACGAGAAGAATTGCGGCCGTGAAACAAAGACAATTGATGATCTTGACTCCAGTATTTTTGTTCAAAGCACAAGGGTGAGTTTTTCTCTGTCTGTTTTCTCACCTACAGATCGCTTGTAAACTTGCAAGCAGAAGAAAAAAAAAAAAACTAAGACTCAGCTTACGAGGTTGATTGACAAGGTCTTTTGGACAGTATGTGTTCAAGATATCGTAGGAAATCCAGTGAGGACTTTCTGATTGTGAAAAAGCGTAAATGTTTACGTGCGTGAAGATTTCTGCCAAAGGAAGTTCCTAAAAAAGGTGAGAATGTCTCACAGAAGAAGTGTTGAAATAAGAACTAAGACTTCATGTTATAAAGGCTACCATTGTAGATACAACAGGCAGATGTACTCTTTGGGTAAGCTAATATGAAAGTCGGATTTTGATGTTTTGGACGGTCCAAGAACAGGCAAACGCTACACTACACATACACATCTCATTCCTTTAGCAAACACAGAAGGAGAAAATACATTTTCAATACACACACATCTTATATTTTGTTTACTTTAGGCCTATTTACAGCCTACAGAAACATTACATAAACACGAGTCAAGGAACAAGGCTACAAGAAAACTATTCTTCAAAGAAAAAAGATAAGGACAATATTCTTCCAAGAAAAAACAACGAATAAAAGCAAGAAACAACGGACAAAGCTAAAGGACATTATTCATCTCTTGTTTTTTTAAGTGTACACAGGACAATCATTCTAAATAAGGGGTAAATATGTTTTTTTATATAAGTGAGTGGATAACATGGGATGGTTAACATCTCAAAGCTCAGAAGTATATCCCTGTACTATCAAGAATTAAATTATTCCATATATATGGAATACAGGCATGTAGCAGTAGTAGGGTAATTAATTACAGTAATTAATGCCAGAGTGTAAAGAAGTTCTTTAATAAGGAAACTAAGTTTAATGCTGCATGTAAATGTTTATGAATATTTAAGCCCTAAACAACAGAAAATGTGTTATTACATGTGGTCATTCAAGCACAAACAAGGGGCAGAACAAAGTTTTAAATAAAAACTATTGATTAAGATTGTGAAAATTGAGATAATGGAAAACATCATGGTATTTAGTGTTTAGCAAAAAATCCTACAGATTTGGTTGCAGGAAATAATAATTTAAGGGGTGAGCAATTTTTACAAAATATTCCAAACTTGGATTTGGTTATTAAATTAAAAGTAGTAGATTGTTCTAATTTACTTAAGGCTACCCAGGAAACATATTAAATATGAAAGTTTTGTTCAATCTAAAAATTATCAAAAATTGTAAAAAAAAAACTATTGTTAAAAGTTTTTGTAATTGAGTATTTCTGATAAAAGTAAAGACTTTGGTTGAGGGAGGAATTTTTCTCGGGGAAATGGCCAATCGCAGTTCATGGGCAGGAACCAATCTGTGAGTTTCACGAAATTGTCCTCTAAACAATTTTTTGTCATTACTATAACCAGGAACGTCATATTATAACATAGTGTACATGATTTTTGGCAGATGTACAAACCAAATATGTTTAAAAAATGGTAAAAAAGGTTAAAAATTATAAAAAGGATAAATGAGATTGTCACCGAATTGTACAATGAAGGGAATGCAAAGCATAGTAGCTAAGACTGACAGTAATAGATCTTTCTCTGAAGAGTGTGACAGGTAAAGGAATGTACTGTCAACAGAGAAATGCAGATCGAGTTACACAGCCTCAGACATGCAATGACAATTTTCACTTCTGTGAATCTGAGATTAACATCTTTGTGTTAAAATCTTCCAGAAACCTGGAAGAGGGTTCTTGGATGAGAAAAAATATATTTTTAAAGGTATTATTACTTACTAAAGTAATTGTTTTGAAAAAACACGTGGGTTTTGCACCATTTGTTTAAGGTGTTATTTCAAGGAAAACAGGAGGTGTCAATACTCACAGCTTTGACTAAGCTTTGTTTATGGACAACTGGATGATAAAAAGAAAGGTCAGTTGAAGTGGGATATAAATACATCATGACTAAAAAGATGCAGTGTGACAAAGCCACAGTTGAAGTGTAAGTTAATCATGCAAAAGTTACTTTATCAGCTTTTAGTGGACATTTATTGGGAGAGAGTTTTTTTGTGCTTTTTATAAATGGATCCATATATTGGCAAAATGGAATAATATACTTTCTGTATATGTGTCTGCACTGAAAAGATGAACTTTGACTGCTAAACAAACACATGGCAGTCTTGAGTGACGAAGCACGTGTGGTTCATTCAATCATACTGTATGAGAAGCATGATTGGTTCTGAAAAATAGTGTATTTCAACATGATCAAGTTTCTTTCAGAAATAGAATATTTAGGAAAGCCCAACCTAAAATAGTGTTATAATAGCAGTTATAAGTGAAAGTGTAGTAAAAGAAAAAAATACAATAATCTGGTAAGATTATTACTTTTACAAAATTTAATTTAGTCACAGGATAAAGAGGGGGATTGTGAAATTTTGTCTTGGTTAGAATCAGTACAGACTGATAATGGAGATAAAATAAATTGTAAAAATAATTGATTCCAACAATAATGGATAGAGTTATTTTTAAATGAAAATATTTATTTTTGCATATCCAGGTACCTGACTGACTGACTAATTGATTTATTGATTTTTGTTTAGGCTAATGAAAGAAATTATGAACTACTTACGTTGCACCATTTTGTCATCAAACTTCTGAATATTGTTTTATTTGTTTATAGAACAATTCAAAAGGAAAGAGTAACCTGATACTACAAAGTAATGAGAGATTTGGCTTTCTATGTAGATTGATATTAGTTTTTTCCACCTGCTAAAGAGGGATACAAGGATGTTTTTTTCTTTAGTAGATATTTCTTTTGATAAACGAATTGAGGAAATTCTAGGAAAAAAAAATATATTTTTAACATAAGCTAAGATGTTGTTGCTAAGTGAACTTATGTCATATTCCATTGGGGTTGGATTTCAAACCATGGAATCAGATAATGATTTTTTTATTTTGTATAATAGGGTAAGATGATTCAAGAAAAAGGTAAAGATTATGTGACTTATTTACCTGTTATATTTTCAGTTTAAAAACATTAGTATTTTCTAAACATGGGGTTTGTTAATTTTTTTAAGTAAATGACAGGATGAAGAATGTCTGTTCTTCTATGTCTTTTGAAATTAGCATAGCATACCAAGTTATTTACAATATGTTGTATAGGAAAAAGTACAGGTATAGGAATTTCAGAAGTTTGTTCACAAAACATGGCTAGGCCTTTGCTAAATTTAAATAGAAATGATGTTTTGAATGAGATTTCTACTTCTCATGAGTATGTTTTGTAATTTATTCCAGTAGCTAAAGTTATGGTTAAGAATTATAGATCTGAAGGTACCAGGGATGCCAATAGAGTTGCAAACTGAGATATCAATTGGCATTTCAATTGGGAAGATTATTTTATTATTTTTAAGGTAATAGGGATTATAATTATTTTTGTTTCAAAATAATTGGTAAAAATAAAAATAATGGGTAAAAATAAGAATAAAATTGGTAAGCACAGAAAGGATTATGAGTCTAAATTAGTTTATATTGATTAATGAAATTATTCTATTCTATGGATTTTTATAATTTTTTGGGGGATTCTTCCATGACCATGGACCATTTCTTGTTTTTTCAAAATTATTTTTTAATTATGTTATCAAGGACTATCATTTTTGGATGAACTTCAATGATTTATTCATATGGACTTGCATCAAAAGCGACATATTGATCGGTCGATCATTATGTGAGGGGGAGTTGGGATGTAATTTTAATAAAAGGAAACATAGAAAAAATAGTTGACTCTATGTTGATGTTGAAATTTGATACTTTCTCCTGCACAATCTTTGTTAGTTTAGTAGATCATTGAAAGATTGATATCACAGTAATAACTAATAGTAATGATACTAGCTTAGTTTACATAATAGTTGGTATTTTTTTGCTTTTCTAAATCTTTTATAGTAAACAAGTAAAAAAGGCGCAAAGCACAGGTACCTCAAGTAGTAGTACCCAATAGTCCAAGGACAGAGGTAAGAAGGTGTGTGCATACACATATATATGCACACATAGAACTATATGGCAGGGGATCAGTCAGGGCAACCACCAAGAAAACCAAAAGCGGGTTCCAGTATGCTAGGAAAAAAACAAGAAAAGGGGCGCCTCTGAGTATATATCATAAGAATAATTTAATAAACAACAACATCCACTCACATGGAGAACAGGTAAGTTGCATTCAGGTCTGGTTGCTGGGCTGAAGAGATGGAGTGGGACTGCAAGTCACAGCAAGTCCTGTAAAGCTGGCACCACATCAGATCCGTGCAGGATGGAGTGGGATGGCTGAGCACAGCGTGGTTTTCTTCAGTGATCCAGGCTTGGGCATATCTTGGTCTATCAGAAAAAGTCAGTCTGAAGAAGATATGGGTTCCAGGTAAGGTGTAGCCGAGAAGGACAAGCGTCAGTGGTTATGGCAAGCCGCACTGTGGCTTCAGTGTGCACTCTGTCTCTGTAGAGTAGGAAGTAAACACGGCCGTGTATTCAGAGTGAGGCTTGGTGAGGTTTGGAGAGCATCAGAGCACGGCGCCCGGCAATGACATCACACACATGCGACATGTTTCAAAGCTAGCAAGCCATTGGTGGAAGAATGGCCGCGCCTCTTTTTCAAGCATAAAGGATTATGAGTCTAAAATAGTTTATATTGATTAATTAAATTATTCTATTCTATGGATTTTTATTAATTTTTTTGAGATTCTTCCATGACCATGGACCAAGCACAACTAAACTTCTATTTGTTACTATTTCTTGTTTTTTCAAAATAATTTTTTGATTATGTTATCAAGGACTATCATTTTTGGATGAACTTCAATGATTTATTCATATGGACTTGCATCAAAAGCGACATATTGATCATTATGTGAAGGGGAGTTGGTATGTGATTTTAATAAAAGGAAATATAGAAAAAATCGTTGACCCTATGTTGACGTTGAAATTTGATACTTTCTCCTGCACAATCTTTGTTAGTTTAGTAGTTCATTGAAAGATTGATATCACAGTAATAACTAATAGTAATGATACTAGCTTAGTTTACATAATAGTTGGTATTTTTTTGCTTTTCTAAATCTTTTATAGGAACACATATTAATTCACATAGAATTATTTATTTTTTATTCATTTTGATAGAACAAGAATGTACAATAAAGTGTACATTTGAAGTATTAATATAGTTAGAGTACATACAGGCTTGTGTGGAAGAAAAGGATTTTAATGTGTCTAAACAGAGTTACCGTTGAATTAAATAATATGGAACGTTGAAAGAATAAATAAATTGTGACAGCAGGAAGGTAAAGTCACCTGGTTGCATCCAGGGGGGTAGGTATATTTCTCCCAGATTCAGGCTTTATGCCGACTTATACAACTAGGGAGAGAGTTGATGAAGCCCAGCTGAGGCTAGTGGGCTCATGGATGATTCATACCTCTAGGGAGAGTGCTGGGCGTCGTGCAGGCAGGGAGTTGATGAGACCAGCTGAAGCTTGTCAGCTCGTTTAAGGCCTCTATAAAAACTCCCAGCTTCATTAGGTGTATGCTCATGCCTGGAACCAGACCTGTGTGGACTGTCTAGGGAGAGTGAACCCCTGTGCGGTGAGACAAAGCCTGTGTGGCTATTTGTTTGGACATTTACTAAACCAGGGACTTAGGGACTAGGACAGCACCAGGCTGATCCCAGTTGTTAGTTAGGGAAACCTGCATGTTTAGTCAGAGGTCAAGCTGACCAGGATTTATTTTGTTTATGTTTCTTTTTGCTTTGCTGTGTTTTTGTCACTGTAAATAGAGAAATAAACCGCACCTTTTGATCTTGAAAACCACAACCTCCGTCTGCTGGGCCTGTTTTTGTGTGGGGAGCCCATCCAGGGGGTCACACACACCCGCTACCGAGCTAACCCCCTCACAGTTGGTGGAGAACCAGTGGCAGTTTTTTTTTAAGCCAGCATGGAGGAGATACTGAAACAGCTGGCTCTAGCAAATGCCAATCAACAGCAGACAAATGCAGGTTTGCAAAAGAGCTTCGCAGCCCAGCAACAAGCCCAGCAGCAATCTGAGGCCCGCTTCATAGACCTGTTGCAGAAGCAAGAGCAGAGACTACAACAACAGATGGAAGCAGTAATGCAGCAACGTCCGCAGACCAGTGAGGAAAGCCGTCCCACTAATACCGCGTCCTTTGGGGTGAGTCGTTTATTGACAAAAATGACTGGAGAGGATGATCCAGAGGTATTTTTGACCACATTTGAAAGGACTGCTGAAAGAGAAAAGTGGCCTGAGGAGCAGTGGGCTGGACTGGTGGCTCCTCTGTTAACTGGTGAATCGCAGAAAGCTTACTATGACCTAGAGCCTGACCAAGCAAAAGACTATGTGATGCTAAAAGCTGAAATATTGGCAAGGCTGGGTGTCACCCTGGCTGTCCGGGCTGAGCGTGTGCATAACTGGACTTTCCAGCTTGGAAAACCCCCCAGGTCTCAAATGTATGATCTCATTCACCTGAGCAGGAAGTGGCTACAGCCAGAGACTTTGTCCGCACCGGAGATTGTGGAACGTGTTGTGATGGATCGTTTCTTGAGAGCTCTTCCTACCGCCATTCAAAAGTGGGTAAGCCATGGAGACCCAGAAACGGCCGGTAAACTTGTGGATCGTGTAGAGAGATACTTGGCTGCAGAGAACCTGACGGCCTCTTCCAGAGACTCTCGGACTTTCCACCCTAAGACCAGACCATCCCCAGGGGCGGATAAGATGATTCCAAGGGGTGAGGGTGGAGAGAGTGAGAGGGTGGGAGCTCTGCCCAGGGTTTGGCGAGAACAGCCTGGGAAGTCGGGGGCTCAAGAGGCAGCCAAAAGGATTGTTTGCTACCGCTGCCGGCAAACGGGACATATTGCAGCAAATTGCCCGGTTGTGGAGGAACCCATGCAATGTGACTTTCTGACGGACAGACGTCAGTCGCTGTGTGCGACAGTCGCATGCACTGCCATTCGGGGAACTGAGAAACATTTATGCAAAATGTGTATTAATGGTAGAAATGTTGTGGTATTACTGGATTCAGGTAGCCTTGTGACCCTGATAAAGGCTGAATTAGTTAAAACAGAGGTCTCTGGGAATAGCAAGGTAGCTGTTATTTGTGTGCATGGGGACACCCGAGAGTATCCAGTGACTACAGTGTGTTTCAAGACCCCCAAAGGTACCCTCTCTCATCCAGTGGGGTTAGTATCTCAATTACCGCATGATGCCATTGTGGGAAGGGATTTTCCGAAGTTCTGGGAACTGTGGGATGATCCTGAGCCCCCCACTGGTGCCCCTATGTACCAGGAAGGTGATAGCCAGAACTCCTCTGAGAGTGGTGAGGACTCTCCAGAATTTCCCTTGTCAGTATTGGCAGGCGAGACTCAAGAAACTGGAGAGGAGCCCACCTCCTCAGACGAAAACCTACCGTCTGTGGAGTTTTCTGATCTTGAGGTTCACAGGGAAAATTTTGCCACAGAACAGTTAAAAGACCCCGCCCTAATAAAGGCACGGGAAAACGTAGTGGAAATAGATGGCGAGTTAGTGAACCCAGATAATACCTGCACTTACCCATACTTCAGCGTAGAGAAGGACCTACTGTATCGGGTGGCAAAAAGGGCAGAAGAAACCGTTGAGCAGCTTGTGGTGCCCAAACCTTACAGGAAGTTGGTGTTGGAGTTGGCCCATGGGCACATTCTTGGAGGTCATCTGGGGACAGAGAAAACCCGAGAGAGGGTATTACAGAGATTCTATTGGCCTGGGGTGATGAAGGACATAGAAAATTATTGTTCCTCCTGCCCTGTGTGTCAGAGGTCGGCCCCGATGCCACATTTCCGTAGCCCGCTGGTCCCTCTACCCATCATTGAGGTCCCGTTTGAGAGGATTGCAATGGATTTGGTAGGTCCTATAATCAAGTCCGCTAGGGGGCACCAGTACATATTAGTTATAATGGACTATGCCACCCGTTATCCAGAAGCGATCCCTCTCCGAAATACCTCGGCCAAAACCATAGCCAAAGAGCTATCTCTTGTTTTTAGCCGGGTGGGTATTTGTAAAGAACTGCTTACGGACCAAGGTACACCCATTATGTCCCGGGTTATGAAAGAGCTGTGTAAATTGTTCAAAGTGACGCAATTGCGTACGTCTGTGTATCACCCCCAAACCGATGGGCTGGTTGAAAGATTCAACAAAACCCTAAAACAAATGTTGAAGAAAGTGGTGGATAGAGATGGAAAGGATTGGGACTGTCTACTTCCTTATTTGATGTTTGCTATTAGGGAGGTGCCCCAATCCTCTACGGGATTCTCCCCCTTTGAGTTACTGTATGGGAGACACCCAAGAGGGCTGTTGGATATTGCCAAGGAAACTTGGGAAAGTGAGAGTTCTCCCCACAGGAGTGTGATTGAGCATGTCGCCCTGATGCAAGATCGAATTGCACAGGTAATGCCCATCGTGAAGGAACATTTGGCCCAAGCGCAGTTGGCACAGCAGAGAGTGTACAACCGTGGAGCCAAGACCCGTACCTTTTCCCCGGGGGATAGGATATTGGTACTTGTCCCTACGGTTGAAAGTAAATTCCTTGCCAAATGGCAAGGCCCCTACGAGATAATGGAAAAAGTGAGCGAAGTGAATTACAAGGTCAGACAACCAGGAAGGTGAAAGCCCAAACAGATCTATCACGTTAATCTGTTGAAAGCCTGGAGGGATAGAGAGTCCCTAGTCGCAGAAACTTGGTCACCAGCTCAAACTGGTTGCGTGATTCCGGAGGTTGGAATAGCAGCCACCTTGTCACAACCCCAACAACAGGAGGTTAAGGAGTTTGTGCTTCGCAACAAGGAGGTGTTCTCTGAGCTGCCGGGACAAACATCTGGGGTAGAGCATGATATTATTACCCCGCCCGGTGAAAGGGTGAAGTTAAAACCCTATCGGATCCCAGAGGCCCGAAGGGAGGCAATACGGGAGGAAGTACAGAAAATGCTGAACTTAGGGGTGATAGAGGAGTCCCAAAGTGATTGGTCTAGTCCCATTGTGTTGGTGCCTAAACCGGATGGGAGCTGGCGATTTTGTAACGATTTTCGTCAGTTGAACAAAGTTACAAAATTTGACACCTACCCCATGCCACGTATAGATGAGTTGATCGACCGGCTGGGAACAGCCCGATACATGACGACTCTTGACCTCACAAAAGGGTATTGGCAAATTCCCCTGGCCAAGTCGGCCAAAGAGAAAACCGCATTTGTAACCCCAGACGGGGCGTTCCAAATATAAGAGAATGCCGTTCGGGTTACAGAATGCGCCGGCCACATTCCAGCGGAAAATGGACCAGATACTGAGGCCCCATCGGAAGTATGCTGCGGCTTACCTGGATGACGTAATTGTCCATAGCACAGATTGGGCCTCACATCTGCCAAAAGTGCAAGCAGTCCTAGACTCTGTTCGGGAAGCGGGGTTTACGGCTAACCCCAAGAAGTGTACCATTGGGCAGGAGGAGGCCAAATATCTTGGGTACACCATTGGCAGGGGAGTAATAAAACCCCAACTCAACAAAGTCGAGGCCATCCAGAGTTGGCCACGTCCCAACAGCAAGAAGCAGGTACGAGCCTTTCTGGGAATCGCGGGTTATTATCGGCGCTTCATTCCCCACTTTGCTTCTAAGGCTGTGCCCCTAACCAACCTGACGAAAGGGAAAGGGTCGGTCATGATTAAATGGACCCCCGAGGCTGAGGCAGCGTTCCAATTCTTGAAACAAGCCTTATGTAGCCAGCCAGTGTTGTACTCACCCGACTTCTCTAAAGACTTTGTCGTACAAAGTGATGCGTCAGATGTGGGGTTAGGAGCAGTATTGTCCCAGGTCTGGAACGGGGAAGAGCACCCAGTCATTTACCTCAGCAGGAAGTTGAAGTCCCATGAGGTAAATTACGCCACGGTTGAAAAGGAGTGTTTAGCGGTGAAGTGGGCTCTAGATTCCCTTCGGTACTATCTGCTAGGTAGGCACTTTGACATGGTTACGGATCACGCTCTGTTAAAGTGGATGGCTCAAAACAAGGAGACAAATAGAAGAGTAAATAGGTGGTTCCTGGCCCTACAGGAATTCAACTTCACAGTAAAGCATCGCCCTGGCGTTCAAATGGGGAATGTGGATGCTTTGTCTCGAGTACATGAATGCCTGATTGCTGGTGTTCCAACCCCAAGGTTAAAACAAGAGGGGGGGTATGTGACAGCAGGAAGGTAAAGTCACCTGGTTGCATCCAGGGGGGTAGGTATATTTCTCCCAGATTCAGGCTTTATGCCGACTTATACAACTAGGGAGAGAGTTGATGAAGCCCAGCTGAGGCTAGTGGGCTCATGGATGATTCATACCTCTAGGGAGAGTGCTGGGCGTCGTGCAGGCAGGGAGTTGATGAGACCAGCTGAAGCTTGTCAGCTCGTTTAAGGCCTCTATAAAAACTCCCAGCTTCATTAGGTGTATGCTCATGCCTGGAACCAGACCTGTGTGGACTGTCTAGGGAGAGTGAACCCCTGTGCGGTGAGACAAAGCCTGTGTGGCTATTTGTTTGGACATTTACTAAACCAGGGACTTAGGGACTAGAACAGCACCAGGCTGATCCCAGTTGTTAGTTAGGGAAACCTGCATGTTTAGTCAGAGGTCAAGCTGACCAGGATTTATTTTGTTTATGTTTCTTTTTGCTTTGCTGTGTTTTTGTCACTGTAAATAGAGAAATAAACCGCACCTTTTGATCTTGAAAACCACAACCTCCGTCTGCTGGGCCTGTTTTTGTGTGGGGAGCCCATCCAGGGGGTCACACACACCCGCTACCGAGCTAACCCCCTCACAAAATGTAAAGAGTTGCTTGTTGGTCATGGATAGATAAATAGATAACTAGATGGATAAATAGATAAATATATAGATAGTTAAATAGAAAAATAAATAGAAAAATAGAATATATAAAATATAACAATCAAATAATGGGAAAGTTATGTTTTTATGTATCCACAGACGAGTAGATTAGTATTATGTTTATAATTGTTCAGTGTCAAGGATAATGTATAAAAACGCATATTGTAGAAATTATTTAGTTATGGAAATTTCAAAGAATGGAAGAAATGTTATTTATTAATTAATAATTTATATTACAAAACAATATAATTTAATATATCAAAGATATTAATTTCTCCTTTATGTTAAAATAGTTGTATGATATGGTTAAAGTAAAAATGAATTACATTTATGAAGGTAAAGGAAGAAAAATTTTAATATTACATAATTTGGATGGAGAATTAATTAAAATTAATAAATAATATAATAATTTATAGTTCCTTGATGGAATGAAATGACACCTCATTCCTCCTTCTGAAGCAACCATCTTACCATGTGTTACCAGCTGTCATTATGTAAGCATTGTCTTTTGCTTGTCTTTCTTGAAGAATAAACTCACATGTTGTTGAAGATAACCTGACTCTTGAATTTTGCAACGAAACACCTAGGAAGGAGACACTAATAGATTTAACAAGTGTCCCCCCTTTCCCCCACCTTCTTACACATAGTAGGCAAGGTTGAAAAAAGACACAAGTCCATCAAGTTCAACCTATGTGTGTGATTTTATGTCAGTATTACAATGTACAACGTATTACAATGTATATCCCTGTATTTTGTGGTCGTTCAGGTGCTTATCTAATAGTTTTTTTAAATTATTGATGCTCCCTGCTGAAACCACTGCCTGTAGAAGGGAATTCCACATTCTCTCTACACAGTTTAAGGTTAAACCGCTTTTCTTCTAATTTTAGTGAATGGCTGCGTGTCTTTTTAAATTCCCTTACGCTGAAAAGTTTTATCACTATTGTGGGGTCACAAGTACAGTATTTGTACATTGAAATCATATACCTTCTCTGGACTCTCTCCAGTTCCAGTGCATCCTTCCTGAGGACTGGTGCCCAGAACTGAACAGCATACTCCTGGTGCGGTAGAGTGGGAGAATTATCATTTTATCTCTGGAGTTAATACCCTTTTTAATGCATGCCAATATTCTGTTTGTTTTTGCTTGCAGCAGCTTGGCATTTCTGAGCCTGTCATCTACTAGGACCCCCAGGTCCTTTTCCACATTAAACCTCATTTGCCATGTAGTTGCCCACCACATTCATTTGTTCATATTTTCTTGCAAGGTTTCCACATCCTGCAGAGAAGTTATTGCCCTGCTTGGCTTAGTATCGTCCGCAAATACAGAGATCGATTATGAATAAATTAAATGGGATTGGTCCCAGGACAGAATCCTGGGGGACCCCACTTTCCCCCCCTGACCATTCCGAGAACTCTCTATTTATCACTACCCTCTGAACTCGCCCCTGTAGCCAGTTTTCAATCCATGTACTCAACCTATGGTCCATGCCAACTGTCCTTACTTTGTACAGTAAACATTTATGGGGAACTGTATCAAATGCTTTTGCAAAATCCAGATACACCATGTCTATAACCTTTCTTTATCTAGATGGCAGCTCACCTCCTTATAGAAGGTTAATAGATTGGTTTGGCAAGAATGAATCCATGCTGATTACTGCTAATGATACAGTTGTCTTTGCTAAAATCTTGTATATACTCCCTTATCATCCCCCCAAGAGCTTGCATACAATTGAGGTTAGGCTAACTGGTCTGTAATTCCCAGAGATGTATCTTGGCCCTTTTAAATATTGGTGCTACATTGGCTTTTCTCCAATCAGTCAGTAGACTGTTCATAAAAATTAGGAACAATGATATGGCATTTACTTGACTAAGTTCCTTAAGAACCCTTGGGTGCAAGCCATCTGGTCCCGGCAGGGCAGGACTTAGGGTGGTGGGGGCCCCTGGGCTTGAGTCACCTTTGGGCTCTACCTTCAATACATTACTTTAAATAGAACAATTCAATGAAAAATTAAAGAGGAACTAAACCCCGGCCGTTTTTGCAGTTTTTCAATTACTAAGTTGTAACAGCTCATCGCAATGCAATACATATATATATATATATCTATATATATCTATATATATATATATATATATATATATATATATATAGATATATAGATATATATCTATATATATATCCCCCAAAAACGAGGCCTGCAAATACCTTTTTTAGGATAGTTTCATTCTCTGTATTTCCGGGTATCTCAAGCGCCATTTGTACTGCTGTTATGTGATTCAAATTATGACGTCGCTTCCGCCCTTACTGTGTCCCTGTCGGTAATCTTGCACATGCGCCGTTGCACCGTAACCATTCGTTGCTGTGTCTGCGGCTGCTGTTTTCTTTCACTCCCCTTTTGTGACATCTTCTATTGTCATACGGGGGAGTATCAGGAAGAGTGGAAGGAGCTAAACACCACGATCCTTCTCCTCTGTGCCGGACAGAGGGGAAGTTCTCACAGACTGCATTCTGGCAAGCTTTAAATGCCGGTTTAGAGCGGCTAATGTGCGCAAGCACGGGGCCCCCTATTGGGTGGGGCCCATGGGCTTGAGCCCAGTCAAGCCCAATGGTAAGTCTGGCCCTGGGTCCCGGTGACTTATTAATGTTAAGTTTAAGTCTATTTCTAATTCTGTCCTCTGTAAGCCCTGAGGGTGCTTCCTGTGACATATCATGATGATAAGCATTGCAGTTTTGGGTACTGAAGCCCCTCGATTCCCTCGTAAAGACTGAGGAGAATAATAAATTTGATACCTTCGCCATCTCTCCATCCTTAGTAACCAGATTCCCTTCATCATTCTTTATGGGACCAATATGATCTGACCTCCCTTTCTTACTATTTATGTACTTAAATCATTTCTTGTGATTTTTCTTGTTGTCTGCTATGTGCCTTTCGTGTTCTATCTTAGTCACCCTGATTGCACCCTTACATTTCTTGTTGCATTCTTTGTAAAGTTGGAATGCTGATGATGATCCTTCTGCCTTGTATTTTTTGAAGGCCTTCTCCTTTGCTTTTATATGCATTTTTACATTGGAGTTAAAGCGGAGCTCCACTGTAAAAAAAATATTAAAAGCCAGCAGCTACAAATACTGCAGCTGCTGACTTTTAATATTAGGACACTTACCTGTCCTGGAGTCTAGTGATGTCGGCAGCAGAAAACGAGCAATCGCTCGTCACTCTGCTGCCCCCACCGCCATCCTCGGTGAGGGAACCAGGAAGTGAAGCATTGTGGCTTCATTGCGCGGTTCCCTACGGCGCATGTGCGAGTCGCGCTGCGCCAAGCTTACTGGTCCCTGCTATGTTCTGGGAGCCGTGTGTTTCCCAGAACACAACGGGGGGGGGGGGGCGGTAAGTGACGCACTACCCGCAGATCCCCGCAGAGTGGGTGCAAATACCTGTCTTAGACAGGTATCTGCACCCCCCTCCCCCCTGAAAGGTGGCAAATGTGACACCGGAGGGGGGGAGGGTTCCACTTTAGGGTGGAGCTCTGCTGTAAGCCACCCAGGACTTTTATTAGCTCTTTTTACATGTATTTCCCATTGGGATGCAGTAGCTAATGCCCTTATTTAATATGTTCTTAAAGCATACCCATTTCTCCTCCGTGTACTTTGTTCCTAAGATTTTATCCCAATTTCTATCCTCTAGCAAGGCTTGTAGTTTAGGCAAGTTGGCTCTTTTGAAATTCAGTGTCTTTGTATTCCCCTTATGTTTCCTATTAGTGTGATTTATACTGAAACAAATTAACCTGTGATCACTGTTTCCTAAATTACCCCATATTTCTACTTCCGTGATCAAGTCTGTATTGTTGGTAATCAGTAGGTCTAATAATGCTTTGTTTCTAGTTGGTGCGCTTACCATCTGACCCATGAATTTGTCCTGCAAGACATTTTGGAACTGGCGAGCCTTAGATGAATGCGCAATTCCTTCCACAAAGTCTGTCTGGATAATTAAAATCCCCCATTATGATGACACTTCCCATCCTTGACGCTAATCCAAATTGTGATAGGAGGTCCGCCTCCGCCTCCTCCCTCAGGTTAGGGGGCCTATAGCATACTCCCAGTATTACTTTCCCCTTTGCAGCTCTACCCATAAGAATTCCACCCCCTCCCTTGCTCCCTTAGTGATGTCATCTCTCACATTCACTTGTACATCAATGTGATATACAGGCACACCCCTCCCGTTTTTTTACCCTCTCTATCCCTGCGATATAGGGAATACCCTTGAATGGTTGCCAGCCAACCATGAGAGCTGTTGAACCAAGTCTCTGAAATTCCTACAAAATAGAAATACTCCTCGAACAACAGTAGCTCTAGTTCTCCCATCTTGTCCGCCAGACTCCTGGCATTGGTGAACATGCCACATAGTTTAGACCAGTCACATACTGTCTCCTTATTGGGTGTTCTGAGGTTGCAAATAGGACTTGTTACTATACTTACCTTGGGTTTAGGTGCTTTAGTCAACCTACCACTAATGCCCCCAATACTACCCTCTGTAATATGTTCCGTGCTGACCATCTCTACCTCTGTACCCCCCACGTCGCCTAGTTTAAAAGCCCCTCTAACTTTTTGGCCATCTTCACTCCCAGCAGATCTGCACCCTCCTCATTTAGGTGCAATCTGTCCCTTCTATAGAGCTGGTGACCGACTGAGAAGTCGGCCCAGTTCTCCTGGAACCCAAACCCCTCCTTACTACACCAGCTCCAAAGCCACTTGTTTACTTCCCTAATCTCCCTTGGCCTTTCTGATGGGGCTCGAGGTACCAGTAGTATTTCCGAGAATACTACCGTGGAGGTCCCTTTCCTCAATTTAGCTCCTAAGTCCCTAAAATCTTTTTTTAGGACATTCCATCATCCTCTGGCTCTGTCATTGGTGCCAACATGCACCATGACAGCCGGGTCTTTCCCAGCCCCTCCCAGTAATCTGACGACCAGATCCGTGATGTGCTAAACCTTAGGATGAAACTCTAAAATAAATATATGTACAACCCATAATACTAGCTTTCAGGCAACCACCCATCCCCAGACATAAACTAATTAGCAGGAAACTCCATTTTGATTATGAAGCCACAAATTAGGAAAGCAAACCTTGCAACAAAAATGCTGCAAACTGTGCAGCCAAATCAATCCATTAAAAAGTGTGGCACATGCAAAAATGATCTTTAATACCACAGGATCGTACACATGTACCTCCAGTAGTGTGTATTAACAATTTATTGTTCAAAAAATTGGTTGAAAAAATCCAAAATTAATCCATAAGTCCAAAACAAGCAAAAAACAGACTGTAATCATGCAGGGGTGGGTGGCTGACCCGTTTCACATCAGATATTGATGCTTAATCATAGCTATGAGTAAGCATCAATATCTGATGTGAAACGCATCAGTCACCCACCCCTGCATGACTACAGTCTGTTTTTTGCTTGTTTTGGACTTATAGATTAATTTTGGATTTTTTCAATCAATTTTTTGAACAATAAATTGTTAATACAGAGTGCGGCAGTCCAGGGCTCTTTCCTTTTCCCATGCATTAGTGCAGAGCCAGCACCTGTTCGTATAACAGGGCGGGAGCAGCTTTTGGAGCATTCACAGCTTTGAGCGGTACGTCTTTTTCACCTCCAGTAGTGTGGTGTACCTCATCCATTGCAGAAATTGCAGCAAAGGGTCTTATGTTGGGGAAAGAGGACAGCAATTGCAAACAAGGATGTATTTACACACCATGAAGGAACATAAGAAAATTGACTTTTGTACTCCTGTGGGACATCATTTCTCACAACCGGACCACAGCATGGGAGATAATCTGAGGTGGGAGGGGGCGTGGTCTGAGCATGGCTGTGTGAGGACGCACAGAGCAGGAGCTCCGAGCACTCCACTTGGCTTAGAGGAATGGCATTTTTTTAGCTGAAAGACAGGCGGTATGAGAACGATCAGACAGCGGGTAACCAGGACCTCTTGTAAGGCAGAGGAGAGTAGCAAGACACAGCCCGATATACAACAATTTTTTTCCAGTATCGGAAAAGCGGGAACGAAAAGAAGACGTGGAACCATTGAGAGCGGAGTGCGAACTAGGCGGAAGTGGAGAGCAGGCAGGAGGTGAGGACACCTGGGACATCCGGGACATTGGAGCTGGATCAGACAGTGCATCCCCTCGGAGAGAGATGGAGAAAGATCTGCGGGTGTTAATTCAGGCTTTACCCACGAGAGTGGACTTGGAGGCATTGCCCACGAAAGCAGATATAGAGGCCCTCATTTCTAAAGTGGAGGAAGCGCATCTGGCGGATATGCAACATGTGTATGCGGAGATCTGGACGGTAACAGAACGCCTCGCAACAGGTGAGGAAAGAACATCATCCCTGGGAGAGAGGGTTGAGGCGTTGGAGAAAGAGAGAGAAAACTATATGGAAACAGTCTCTGATATGCAGCTCCAGATTGAGGAACTGGGGGACCGCAGCCGACGCTGTAATCTGAGGCTGAGGGGGGTCCCAGAAGACCAAGAAAACCTCCAGGAGAAGGTAATGAAAATTTTTCATACAGTATTGGAGGGCAAAGTTCTGGCTAATATGGATATGGATAGAGTACATAGGGCTTTGGTCCCCAAATCAACTGACCCCAACAGACTACGGGATATAATATGCTGCCTACATCGGTATGCACATAAAGAGACATTGCTGAGGAAAGCATGGGAGGCAGGCACAATAGAGGTTGGGGGGGCATTGGTGAAAATCTTGCCCGACCTCTCCCGCGCTACATTTCAGCGTTGGGGCATGATGCGACCAGTCTTGGACTGTGTACGGCGGGAGGGGGGAACATACCGTTGGAGATACCCCTTAGCTGTGGTGATAAAAAAGGACCATGTTTATATTGCAACTGCACAGCGACCTTCCTAAACTGTTCTCATTTCTTGGGGTGGAACCGTTCTCGGTACCAAACTGGAGAACACCATTACTACAGCTAAAAAAATCATAAAGAAGCTCGAAATGCATAAATGAAATAGCAGATGAAATAACAATAATAAGTTGACTCATATTAAACACTAAATTGGCTCTGGATGAAGGAGAGGAGAGGAGAAATAACCACAAAGAACTAAGGGCTAAGGAGAGCCCCAAACCCCCGCTGCGCTGGGTCTGGGCATGCGCCCCCCCCCCCCCCCACTTCTTGGAAAGTTAGGCAAATCCTTTTCTTGGAATAAGCACCTACTGGAGAGTCACTGAAATAATGTTAATAATATGAAAATTAGGAGAAGTATAGATCTACAAAACCCATAGCATGATTGACAATCCCCTATGGCGCCCTTTTTTTTTTTTGGAGGGAACGATGGAACCTAATCCAATCGGTCAGTTGACTGAACAGGACATTTGGTGAAAATACACATGGATTTGGTTGGGGGTTACCTGTTAAATAGGGTTTACTGAAGAAGGGGACTAAAGAAAGCAGGGATAAACTACCCTACCTGTTATCTATTATTTTTGGTGATACTGATCAATATCTAGTTATTGTAAAATTGAAAAACTTAAAAATGAAATGGGTAATGGGGGTGGAGGAGGTAGGAGGGGGGGTAAATTTTGGATGGATCTCACATAAAGGGAAGGTGTATTTTTTTAAAGGGGTATAGAGGGGAAGGGATGACATTTTTTCCCTTTTTTTTTTTGCTGTATGGAAAGCGGTGTGGTTAGGCTTTCCCTTATAACACAGGGGTAGAGTTGGAAGGGGGGAAGGATGGGGGGAGGGGGAGGGAGGTAACAACACACAGACGGTAATACAGAAAGAGTCAGAGCACAGAGGGGAGAGGGGAGGGAGGGGGGATAGGGGAAGGAATTAAGAGGTAATATAACACAAAGCAGGTGGGGATTTTTATTTTTTATATATAAATATATATAGGAGTCTGCGATGGGAAGTCACCCCTCAAGATGGACTAGAGGATCCAGGTTCCATTCA
Organism: Rana muscosa; assembly: GCA_029206835.1. Taxonomy (NCBI): domain Eukaryota; kingdom Metazoa; phylum Chordata; class Amphibia; order Anura; family Ranidae; genus Rana; species Rana muscosa. The sequence goes on along the minus strand of CM055127.1, from coordinate 30,360,739 downwards.
AGAGTGGCTAGATTTCTTCAACGGAGTAGGGTTTAAGTTACAACAATTAATTCTTCAAAGGAAAAAACGAAAAATGGGAATTCTAGAATCATGTATCAATGCTTTACAGCAAGAATTAGATCCTGTAAAAGATACACAAGTCAACGATTTTAATATTAGAATAACAAAGAGGTTAGAAAAAGTAGACAAAGATACACAAAAAAAGAAAGTAAAAAAATTCCATAGGGACATGGAAGATTTCTAGTCTAATTCAGTGTATGCATGGCAACAAACACTACCAGAAGATAAAAATCTGATAGAGAAACCCCTGCTTCGTGAACCTCCTACAAAACGGATTCAGGCACCACTCCCAGAAAGAGTTCGCGAATTACTGAATGATGACGGCAATGAAAGGACCCTATGGGATTCCCCTACGCATTCCTCCACTCCAGTGAGAAAAGGAGGGGCAAAACCAAAAGGCCCTACAGGAAGAAATGATTACATAGGGAATAATCAACAATATTATCAGCAACAACAATACCAGGTACCTACATATAACAAGTTCCAACCATTATGGAACTATCAGGATGGATATGATACCGCACCACCACCCCCGTGCCCTTTTCCAGTGAGAGGAAGAGGAAACCAGAGGAGGGGCCGCGGCTACCCACCCCGCAGAGGGAAACCACAAACATACCCTCCACAAAAAGATCAGATGTGGAAAGACCAACCACATTACTCCCAATGGGAGCAAGACCGAGCACAGTACCAACATCCTCGCCCCTCCCGCAATCCCACGACAGAAGAACACGAGGCTGTCGGGGAGGCCGTTGAATCCAAAAAAAGAAGACTCGAGCAGGACTAGGTGGAATATTTAACCTTAGTCCTGTTGAACTCACACATAAAGAAATATACTGAACATGGGATTGAAATGCGGCATGAAAAAACCAATCAATCGTTTTAATGTATACATAGATGTACACAAATATGTAAGAAAATTAAACATAAAGAAATACTTTCTGGGTAAAGACACCAATGTAGCAACCAAGACTGGCAATACCCAGAGAGTGATTAATAGTGGTCTAAAAAATAAATCCATATTCAACCCACTAAATAACGCCAACCATTAGGTGGAAGTATTCAAAGGATTAGTTTTACGGGATTTAGATCACATCAAACCCAAGAAAGAGGTCAACTATCAACATATAGAAGAAGGTATTGAAATGCTTGAAAAAAGAAAAGACATTATCATTAGACCTGCAGACAAAGGGGGAGGAGTCGTGATATTGTCTACAGAATTCTATACCAATCAAATATCAGACATGCTGTCTGATGGAGAAACCTACAAAATATTAGATAGAGACCCTACTCGAGCTTACTGTGACCAGTTGGAAATCTTGGTTAATATGGGAAACCGATCTGAGGTTCTTTCCCCCAAAGAACAAACTTACTTGGTTCCCACAAGTAGTAGAATCCCCACAATATATACCTTGCCTAAGGTCCACAAGGATCCGATTAACCCCCCAGGTAGACCTATAGTCAATAGTATCGGATCCATTTCATCAAGATTGGGTCAATATTTAGATTTTTTCCTGCAAAAAAGTGTAATTAAAACACGCTCATATCTGAGAGACACAAAAAAATTCCTAAATTGTCTACAACAGGTAGACTTATGCGGAAAGGAAGAAGTCCTGCTAGTCACAGTGGATGTCTCATCGCTGTATTCCATAATTCAGCATGACGATGCCCTCCTAGCACTGAATTGGGCACTCAGCCAAAGAGATGATCTCCCACATAATCAGAAATTGTTCATTCGACATGCCTTGGACTATTGATTATCGCACAACTATTTCTGGTATTCCAATAAGTTCTACTCGCAACAAAGGGGTGTCGCTATGGGAGCTAAGTTTGCACCTAGCATTGCAAACTTATTCATGGCAGAGTGGGAGGACAAAGTGATTTTTAAGAATATGAGAAGGGAACTAATTTTATAAACAATTCATCGATGACCTATTTTTTATTTGGGCAGGATCTACTGATTCTTTATGTGATTTTTTAAATATTTTAAACAACAACAACAACAATATAAAATTAACCACATCATGGCACCATGAAGAAATTAATTTTTTAGACGTCACTGTATACCGAAGAAACGATAAATTGGAAACAAAGGTCTATTTTAAACAAACAGACAGGAACAGTTACCTACCTACCTCAAGTGGACATCACCCGTTATGGCTGAGAAACATCCCGAAGGGACAACTCATGAGAGTTAAACGTAATTGCTCCGAAGCCAAAAACTTTCTCTCACAGTCCAAAATACTGACAGATAGGTTTGAAGCTAGAGGCTATAACCCAAATACTTTGAATAAACTTGTTGCTGATGTAGGAGCAATCCCCAGAGACACCTGTTTGGTTGAAAGGGATGTTGGGGCCCCCCAACCTCAGAACAAGACCAAAGAATGGGGTTTTATATCAGGCTTCCATACACAATATAAGGAAGTCAAATCTATCTTCAGCAAGCATTGGCATGTTCTATTAATGGATAAGAAATTAGGCACTGTATTACCACCCAAACCACAGTTTATATACAGGAAAGCTGCTAACTACGGGGATAAGGTTGTAAAAAAAGTACTAGACCCCCCCACACATCCACCTACTTTCTGGAATCAGAAGGGTTTTTTTGCCTGCAGACGATGCAAGGCTTGTAGGGATGTATCTAGACCACTCAGAGGACTAGAGAATTTCTTATCTCCATCTAACAACAAATATTTTGACATAAAACAATTTATCACATGCAACAGCACACATGTGGTTTATGCCTTAAAATGCCCATGTGATCTTCTGTATATTGGTCGCACAAAAAGGATGTTGAGAGTAAGAATAGCAGAACACATACATAATATAAAAATAGGGTTCAAAGACCACAATGTATCTCTGCATTTTAAACTGAAACATAACCAAGACGCATCAGGTTTGGAGTTCTGGGGGGTTAAACATCTAGAACCCCATTGGAGAGGGTCACATATTGTACGAGAACAATCAAAACGAGAAACCCAATGGATATAGCTAACCGATGTTTTATCCCCGAAAGGCCTGAACATTGAACTGGATATAAATTGTTTTATTAGTGATACTTAAGCCCCTCCCCATCTCTCAAATTATCATCATCCATCCTTTTCGCCTCCCATATCTCCTTCCACACACACACAACTTATTGTGGGTTATATTGCTTATTTTATATATTTATATATTCTAAGTCCTGTACAGTTGTTGTAGAACATTGAAGAATGATGCACACCGTTTAATATTTTAATATTTTATTCCATTCACCCATGATCACGCAGGTCACATGGTATCTCACCCATGTTGAAGGCAGAATAAAATAATCATGGGGAGACCCTGTTTACATCAGGTCCCCATTACATATAGGTGTATGCACATTTTATCATTTCATCATACTCACATTCCATATTTTATATTTTATATGTATGTATTTTATATATTTTTCATATATATTTTAAATATCTTATATGTATGTATATGTGGATGCATGTTTTACGGACACAAGCTCTGATTTTATGACACACTTAATTTTATCCTCATGTGTATACATACTTTTCCACATAATATGTAGTTATGCGGATTTACACATAATATCATATTCTTCTATACCTCCTTTTTAATATATAGTTTCCATTAGTATACTCAGTTGTGATTTAATAGCAATAAAATTTGGATTTACCGCACACCAGATATCGCAAGATGTGTGGGGATCCTTACTGGTAGATTAGCAGCAATACGATCGCCCTAAAATTGGGCTGTCGGTCCGCTGTATAAATGCTATGCATCCATGGATTAATATAAGTAATCACTATATAGAAATATGTTCTATTATATATTAATCTGTTTTAAATTGAATACTAGTAATAGTGTCCGTAGAATATACATACACTTTATCAGATTCACTTGCAGACACTATATCGCTGCCTTAATGCTTTGTAAGAGGTGAGTCCTCCCCCTGGGCGTGCTCTGCTCATTTAACCCACAAGCTGTGTTTAGCATGGCTGAGGGGTGTGAGCAGGTACTTCGCTGTGATTGGTTCCAGCGCAGGGGTGACGTCCGCCTCTTGCAGATAAAACACCGGCAACTGCGGCTCGAGACCACGCCCTCAGACGAAGTCCGGAAGTGACGAAACACGTCAGGGTCGTGGTCTCGCCGTACCGGAAGTGACGCTTGCGCTCCAACACATCCAGGAACCAGGAAGTGGTAACATCACACACGCTGTCTAAAATAGCGTGGACCTCCATCTACTGGCACCTTTTGTGTACTGAGCAACCAAGGCATTACACTTTATCTTTTATGGGGGGGCGGGATTTCTTTCCCATACACAGCACACACCAGGAATATGGCCTATATAAACGAACTGACATGTTGTCCCCATTTAAATATCGCTGAGGAAGTCCTTACCCACGGACGATACGCGTGCGAGGGGCTACACGACGTCAGGACAGCCATCTACCTGGTTCCACATCTAAGTTACATGACTGCCATCCGAGCACAGGGTATCTGTGCTTTGTTTGTGAGTAACTTTTTATACCAATAAATCAAGTGTTTTTTTCTATGGAGAGCACTATGTATTTCTTTTTTGACATTTTTCATGTAACCACGTCAAACATATGAGTTCATTACTGGGAGTATAGAGTGATTGAGGATTTTGGTTGAAGTGCCGTATGAAGACAGCCCTCTCATCTTTTACATTACCCTTGTTAAAGGGACTGCTTATGTGACCTTCTGGTAAAACAGAGGTCCACATTTTGAGGTGAGCGGCCTGTACACTTGGTGGTGGAATTACACGGAAGTGGTTGCACTTGTGATCATATACAAGCACTCTGTTTCACAGCTAGAGGATCCTTCTATCCCCCTGTTGGTGCTTTGGAGAACATCTATTTTTCTGAACTATACACCTATGGACTCTTTTTGTGTTATATACGTATTTAGCGCTGCACTGCTTTTCTATACATGTTACATTTAAGGATTTATATTTTGACCTTCAGTGTTCAGCTGCATTTTGTTAGGATAGGTTTTGCGCTGTCTGGTTTTTTCTACTGATTACACTTTATCTGCCCGTTTTAATTGTAGTTCTGTACGTATCCACTTGTAAGGGGGGCTGTCTATGGGAAATAAATTTTTAAAGCAATATCATGCTATGTGACTATTCCTTTTCCATATGAACAACCTGAACACCTGAGCATAAAAACAAAGCTGGATATCGGTGGAAGAGTGAAAGAAAGGAAAGAAGTGATCCTGGTCTTGGTGATAAGGCTCATCTATATCTACATTTTGGTGAGTGCATCCCCAAAGGGGGGGACTTCTCTACTTTTATGCGATAAACGACGGATGAACTTTTGAACTGTATCATTTACACTGGGATAAAGATCACACTCTCCCTCTACTCATCAGTTCCTCTGTGTGCAGATTAACACATAAAGAAGCTTGTCATTTATGACAAGAGCGCTGCTACACTATTTATGGACATTTATAGAGTTATTATTATTTTAGTGTTTACGGTATTAATTGTCTACAATTTTATTATTTATTGTGTACGATTTTATTGTTTTACATTATTTATAGTAACCTTTTGGATGCTCCTTTAAAGATTGTTTCATACAATTATTCACACACCTTCAGCAGCTGCTCATTGTGATTGGGATCTCCATTCTTAATCACATAGACATTCAGTCTTACATTACTCTGGTCATACCATCAATTGCTCTTTTTCTAAGCGCTGAGCGGTGCTCATGTAGGAAGGGCCACTTTTAGCATCTTTAAACTCATTCATATTATATATATATATATATATATATATATATATATATATATATATATATATATTTTTTATTTTTTATTTTTTTCTATGGGGCTTTTTATATCTTTGTTATTTTCAAAAGTAGGAGGGTACATATATAAAAGGGGATTTTTTTTTCACCCCCATTAGGGTAAGAGGTCAATAACAAGGGAAGGGGGTTTTTCTTTTCTATATACGGTATTATGTTATAATACTAGAATGAGGGGAGGACAGATAGGAAATATAAAAGGAAAAGGAAAAATGGGTAATATTAAAATGTATGATGTATAATATATCGGTGTATATATAAAGAGATATGTATAAGTACTGAGACTCTGGTGAGAGGGATAAAGAAGAGGAAATAGGGAGAGGGAAGGAGGGTAAGAGGGGGACGAGATAAGAATGAGGGGCATTTGGGAAGATTACATGGAATAGAGATTTCCTCTCCTTTTAGTATTATTATTTTTTTATTTTTTTTAGAGCCTTATTGAGTTTTATTGAGATATATGCTACTCGCATGATATGATGTGTATAATAAGTGGAATGTGCTTGGAATGCTCAGGCCTGGGGCAGCTATGCTCAATAAGTTAACACTCAAGGAATCAGCTTGATTGAGTGAATAATGCAGAATAGCTTTAGAAGCTCCTAGGGGGCTAATTAAACGGCCCTCCGTGGACCTTTTAGATAGGTAGGGAGGGGGAGGGTTGGGGGTTAGGGGAAGGGGGGGTTTGGTTTGTTTTTTTGTTTTTTTTCTCCTCCTCTCATTTTTCTCTCCTGTGTGTTCCCGTCCATCTGGCCTCTCTATTGGTTTTGATTTCTCGGGGTAACAGAGATTAGGAGTAATGGAATCCCTGCTAATTTTGTCATTTAATGTAAGGGGATTGAATATCTCTGAAAAACGTTGGATGTTATTACAGGATCTTAGGAGACAACATATTGACATTGCTTTTATTCAAGAAACCCATTTTAGAGAAAATTAATCTTTCTATATTGAGGAACAGAGATTATTCAGTGGTGTACCATGCAATTAACCCGGACTCTAAAACAAAGGGCGTCTTGATTTTGATATCTAATAGGGTGGCCTGGGTCCATAGAGATTCCTTGATAGACATAGAGGGAAGATACCTGTTTATAAAAGGAACAATTGGAGGGATAGGAGTGACGTTGGCGTCCTATTGTGCCCCTAATATACAACAAGAGTTATTCGTTAAAAAAATGATGAGAAGATTAACGGAGTTCACAGAGGGGCAGTTAATGCTGGGAGGAGATCTTAATGTTCCGTTAATCCCTAGCGAGGATACCTCATCAGGGACATCATCAGTATTACCTAAAATAAGGAAGGGGATTACAAAGGTAATGGTTGAGGCAAAAATGGTGGACATATGGCGATTGTTGCATCCGAAGGAAAGAGATTTTTCTTGTTTTTCTAATCCCCATAAAGTATATTCAGGAATAGATGTTTTTTATATTCCCCATAAACAATTATACTCAGTTAGGGAAACTACCATTGGTATGATCACCTGGTCAGATCATGCACCAATCTTTCTGAGGTATGATTTGGCAGAGAGAAACCATTCAGCCCCGATGATGTGGAAACTTAATGAAAGTCTACTACAGGACCCAATGGTAAGAGGATATTCGGAAAGAGTTGAAATGGTTCTTTCAGGTGAATGATAACTCAGAAAGTACATTGGGAGTAATATGGGAAACACATAAAGCTGTAATACGAGGTGTACTGATTAAACATGGAGCAAGGATCAAGAAAGAGAGAGACGCTAAACTAACAGGCTTATTAGGAAAAAATCTAAATTTAGAGGCACGACATAAACACACCCAGACTACAGAAGTAGAATGGGAATTATTAAAAACCCGTAGACAAGTGACTGAGCTACTACAATATAGAGCAAATATGGCATTACAAATAGGATGTGAATGTAGCTATGAATCAGGCAATAAGTGCGGAAGACAATTAGCAGGAGCTTTACGGGAAATACAGGCAAGGAAATACATACCCTCGGATAAAAAAAAAGATGAAATAGAGGTTCAACTACATGGACAAATTGCGGAGGAACTTGGCGACTACTACTCCTCACTGTACAATCTAAGACAGAGAGAGCCAGATCAAGTAGGGATGGAGGAATATTTAATATCAAGTGGTATGCTGAGTTTGACGAGAAGCTGCAGTCGCCAATAATATTGGAAGAAGTCCAAAATGCAGTAAGATTGGCAAAAGTAGGCAAAGCACCAGGACCAGACGGATTCACGGCACAGTATTACAAGACACTTCTTTCTGAGTTGGGACCTTTTATGGTTAGAATGTTTAATGAACTGGGGGATACAGCTATCTTTCATCCAGAGACAGTGAAAGCTACGATATCTGTGATACCAAAAGAGGGTAAGGATCCAAAGCAATGTAGTAGTTATAGGCCAATATCTTTACTGAATGCTGATTTGAAAGTATTTAGTAAGATAATAGCCCTAAGGTTACAACAGCAACTTCCCTTCTTGATCCATCAAGACCAAGTTGGATTTATACCAACAAGAGAAGCAAGGGTTGAACTGGATGGACTTTGTCTTTTTTCAACCTGACTAACTATGTAACTATGTAAGGGATAATACCATCAAGGCTGTGAATTTGATGCATATAGCTAACTCGACTAAGACCCCCTGCGTCTTTCTTGGAACAGACGCAGAGAAGGCCTTTGATCGGGTGGGATGGGGGTTTATGTTTGCGGTCCTACGACATATAAAAGTTGGAGAGAAAATGATTAATTGGATTGCTAGTATGTATAAAAGACCTACAGCTCAAGTGAAAGTGAACAGATTAGTCTCCCCACCCTTTGAGATAACAAATGGGACAAGACAGGGTTCTCCCCTGTCCCCTTTGATATTTGCATTAACTTTGGAGCCTTTTCTGTGTAGAATACTGTTAAATAAGGATATCAGGGGAATTGAAATAGGGGGATTACAACATAAGGTTGCAGCATATGCAGATGATATGCTTTTTTCAATGACAAATCCGATTGTTTCTCTTCCAAATCTGTTTAAGGAAATTGAGCTGTATGGTCAACTCTCGTATCTCAAAATAAATTGTACAAAGTCGGAAGCCTTGATGGTAGCAATCCCGAAGAAGACGATGGAATCAATAAGGCTAAGTTATATTTAAATGGTCAGACCAAGGGCTGAAGTACTTGGGGACTATAATTGCGGTAGATACGTCTAAAATGTATGAATTAAATTTTTTACCAATACTAAGTAAAGCACGTGGACTACTGGAGAGATGGCATAGGGGAATGTTTTCATGGTTTGGAAGAAGCAATATAATTAAGATGAATATCTTACCAAAGATCCTGTACCTCCTCCAGGCAGTCCCAATTGCAATACCAAGATTTTTTTTTAGACATATCCAAACATTATTTATGACATTTATTTGGGCAGGCAAACAACCGAGGATTAAAAGGGCATTACTATTCTTACCAAAACAGTATGGAGGGCTGGCTTTCCCCAACGTATATAAGTATTACCAAGCAGTGCACCTAGGACGAGTATTGGACTGGTGTCGACACAGGGATATGAAAATCTGGCCAAATTTAGAGCAAGCGCAATGTAGGGAATTATTAAGCAGAGCTCCCTGGTGTTATAGAAATGTTACAACCAATACTAAGATGCACCCAACAATAGGGCCAACATTACGAGTATGCCATCTCTTTTCTGGGGATAAAATATCGACATGTAATTCACCATTGATGCCTATATTAGGTAATCCCCAATTCATACCAGTTATACAAAAGGCACCCTTTGCATCCTTAATTGAACGAGGGCTGTTTCAGGCTTCGCATTTTATGGTTTCAGGTAACTGGCCGACAATGCAGGAGCTGATGCAGAAGAATGGCCCTTTTCAATTAGATTTTTGGCAAGCAGCACAAGTAAGACACTTTTTAAGTACTGTAGTGGCACCATGTCTTTTGGACCAGAGTTTAACATCATTTGAGAAACAATGTATGGGAAAAGAACCAATAACGCATACAGTATCCAGAATGTACGGGTTATTGATTAAACCATTGGAGAACTTTCAGTTGCCCTTCTTTCATAGATGGGAATTAGATCTGGGGAGGACTTTCCGGGAATCTCAAAAAATGTAAATGATACATGCAATATTTAAGACAGCAACATGTACAAAAATGCATGAAACAAATTATAAAATTATTTCACAGTGGTACAGAACCCCGGAAAGACTCCATAGATGGTTCCCGAATGTGACGGGGGAGTGCTGGAGATGCCAGACAGAACAGGGTAGTATGTTGCATATCTTTTGGTCCTGCCCTAGAATAAAGGAATTTTGGAAGGAAGTCCGAGAGACTATCCAAAGATTTAGTGAAGTAGAAATACCGGCAGACCCAGCATTCTTTCTCCTATATTTATCAGAGGGGGATACATACAGGAATTACATTCTGTGTCACTTAGTGAATGCTGCTAAAGCGTGTATACCACTTACATGGAAACAGATACAACCCCCCACTATGAGCATGTGGCTTCAAAAGGTGAAAGAAGTGAACAGGATGGAAGACTTAGTATGGACGAGCAGAAATCTATTTAAAAACCTGGTCACCATGGAACGATTTCATGGCCTCGGAGGAGGGGAGCGGGAGGAGGGGAGGGGACGGGTGGATGGGGACTAGGGGGAGGGGGAGAGAGGAGGAGACGTGGGTGGGGGGGAGGGGGGTGGGGTTTTGTTTTGTTTTTTTGTTTTTTGGGAGGGGGGGTTACAGGAAGAAGAGTGGAAGGGGACTGTAAATAGGAAGGAGGAGATTGAACACTCTGGGACAGTAGCCGAGTAGGAAGAGCCATGGGATAGCGTCGCCCCAGGCCTAATTATAGGGGATGTTATGTGTGGAGGGGAGTAGCGGTGAAAGTGGTAATTATATATATATATTTAAAATTATGCTTTCCCCCTCACACCCGCCTCGTTGATTACTGCGACCCAGACAAGGAATCTCACTAGCCCCATCTGGCCCTGAGTAGATATTATCTTGGGGGGAGGGAGTTGGTGGGAAGGGTGAAAATTTAATGTATCAATTTATCTACAGTAATATGAAGTGTAGGAGGATATGTTTAGTTTGTACGAGGCTGATTTATTTACTCTATCTTTTGTATATGTCAATGTGATTTGGTTCCCTGTATAATTGAAAAAGTGAAAAATAAAGACATTTAAAAAAAAAGGAAGATAATCCACCCCCCCCCCTTCTGTGACTGTTACTTCACCTCCCAGTCTTTAGCCCTCTCCCTGCCTTATCTAACTAAGTATCACAGTATACAGTCATTACAATTGCTGTGTAAGTTTGTGGGGGGGGGGGGGGGTTTCTCTTTTTTTTTCTTAGAGATTGTCTTACCTAACATTCTGCTAAAACTTTGTGTATATTACTGCTTTGACCTTGAAGAAGGAGCACACCCCTAAAAGATTGTTCTGAAATTTGGATGTTAGTGCAAATAAAAATTCTTCTTATTGCAAGTGCACTAATAAGGCTTCAATCACCTCAAGCATATTTTTTTTCTAAAAAGGTACATTTTGTGCTTGTTACTAGAATTATGCAGCTTTGTGATAGCACTTCAGTATAGATATGGTTATGCTTCATCCACATAAATATAGCTTATGAAGCACAAGAGATCACAATTATGGGCAGCATTATGAAATAAACTATTCCTATATTAGCAAAGCACATATGCATAAGTCTTTAAGAAATGTCCAGGTAGAGTTGGGTTAAATGATAAACAGCTAATTGGTCTGGTAGTTGATAGGTTAACTAAACTCAGCCATACATAGATCAAAATTCGGCTGGTTCAGCAGAGATTGGACACATTTTTATTCATGTAAGGCACACTGGTTATACAGAAATCAATCTACCAATCAACTTCTGTATAACCAGCCTGTCAGGTTTTCCTGATCAATCAGCGTGCTGCAAGAGTGCTGAATGGGAATTATATATATTAAGTATATGGACTAGCTGCGATCTTATCTATAAATGTATATGCATCAAGATGTCCTAGGGTTACAATAATGTGGTAGGTCAATGTAAGTTAAATGATAATGATACTTGAATCATGTGTGAAAGAATGTGAAGTGAATGGACTAAAAGTAAAAAATGATTATTAAGTGAGCGTCAGTGAAGTGATAAAAAAAAGAATCGCACAAAGTGCATGGTGGTAGGTCAAGCTGCCCATAAATGGCTGTAGGATAGTAGAAAGTGTTGGTAATGTGAGTGTATGCTGTGAATGAATTAAATGCATGTCAACAGCTAATGAAGCATGTGAGAGAAGGGTGAAAATTCTACATAATTTTCACACTTCTCTCACATGCTTCATTTTTTTTATCACTTCACTGACGCTCACTTAATAATTTTTTACTTTTAGTCCATTCACTTCCCATTCTTTCACATATGATTCAAGTATCATTATCACTTAATTTACATTGACCTACCACATTATTGTAACCCTAGGACATCTTGATGCATATACATTTATAGATAAGATCGCAGGTAGTCCATATACTTAATATATATAATTCCCATTCAGCACTCTTGCAATACAGCCAAGTGCTAACTTACCCTATCTCCTTATTCAATATATGGTCATTAATTTGGGAACTTGTTGCAGGTGTTTCTCCTGTCTTCTGGCAGGTGTCACCGGTGTGGCTTCTTGTAAGCCCAAAGGATCGGCTCCTTCCCCCTGTGTGTGGGGGGGGGGTGGCGGGCGACTACATGACCCTCCGGATAGCTCCACGGTTTCCTGACATTTCTGGCCATGCAACTGTCTACTCCATTTTTAAGCGGTAACTATATCGCCATACCATACTTGTACTGTGATGTATGATTATATATTTTTCCAATATTTGAAGTTATTTTATATGTCTCTTAGAGTCAACGATCCCCTTGAAGATGACCAGCGAATGGTCGAAAAGCGCTGGGGATTTACACCCACATACATTTGTTATGCAATCTTGTTTCACATTTTGCATGTATGGTAATATTGGATTATGCAGGAATTTATCTGGCCAGACTGTTTTACGTGTTTCATTTATTGTAACCCAATTGTGTCTTTTGACAACTTTCAAATAAATATGTTTTATACTTTCAATTCGACATACTATATTGATGTCCAAAGCCCCATTGGGGAAAACGTCCATTATCATATATACCGGGGTTTGCAGCGCTCATATCTCTCTCATGTTTGTTTCCATTTTCCAAGTCAATATAGTGACCAAAATAGAAGATATGTCATGCAAAGGGTTCAGTCTCCAAATGTAGTGTTCTTCCCAGTACCCCTTGGCGAAACTGGGTGCATAGTTAATGGCCATAGATGTGCCCTGCGTTTGTAAATAGTACTCTCCCAGAAATTTGAAATAATTGTGTTGCAATTAAAACTTAGTGCCGTAGGAGCAGGAGGCGTGCCCGGATGTGAGCTGTAGTGGACGTGTCTGAGAGGAGAGGGGTTTGAGGGAGCTCCAGATATCCTGAAATATCCTGAATTGCCATATCTATATCTATAGCCGATCATATGGACTGCTTATAAGCTGCTCAAAAAGGACCAGCTAAATCTGCCTATCCACCTGTGCCGCCTGTCCGTGTCCATCCGGGGAGCCGTGCATTGTTTGGCCTGCAGCCTGCGATCACCGCCATCTTGCGAGCCTGTACTCGGAGCGAGCTGGTCCCGAGCTGGTCCCAGCCTGGCCACGGGGTAAGATCCATTTCATTCGCCCATTCTCCTGCTTGTTACACCTGCCTCTATCTGCCTGGTATTTTCTGATACCCGGCTGTGCCGCTGGGAGCTCTCGCGGTGGCCGTGGCCTAGTGGAGCCTGCCAGACACCGCTGTTTCCTGAGCTGTCTACCCGGCGGGAGTGCACTGCGATTGCGACCGGCCTGGTCTGGCCTAGAACTGAAGACTGCGGATCCTGTTGTCACCACATGCTATTATCATTATTTTATCCCCTGCAGTGACATCATGTGCTGACCAGTGCCTGTGTGGGACGGAGGGGAATTCCGGGGGCCTGATATCATTGCCATCTCTGTCATCCTCCAGCCACCCCTCTGCCTGCCTGACAACTTGCCTGGCTACCTGCCTGAGTCCCTTTGCTTTAGGCCTCCCCCCAATCTGACGATCTCAGCCTATTATTCTTATAGGACTGCCCTTGCCTGGGTGTCTGCTGAAAAGTGGGGGGCTATCGTCTGTTATCTGTCTGGACTGTGCTCTTACGGGGCTCAACCTCTGCTGCTCATTAGGGTCACCCCCAGTTGCCTTCTGCTTTCTGGATATTGATACTGGTATTGATCTGGATACAAGCTGGGCACAAGTTGCTCTTTTGTCGGGATATCCTTTAAATACTTTTTTTTTTGTACTGAGCATATGAACAATCATGATCTACTATGTGAACCAGAGCGGATGTGTTTAACAAGAGCATTTACCCTGTTATACTCACCATCCTATCAGTTATCAGCTAGATCAGTTAGATCTGATGTTCGCCATTTTTTCACCACCAAATATTGTCTGCCTTAATATAGTAATTAGCACTCCAGTTAGTCTGGATGGGCACACCTAAGACCCATTCCACTCAGCCAGATTTAGTTGATCTATCCTCCGTGCAGTCATCGGCCATTTTGACCAAGCGAGTGCCGGTCGGCACTATGTCTGTCAGCAAGCAGCCTCCGATAGAGGCGGGAGACACGGTACATTCTTCCGGTGCGGCTATCCTTGCAGCAATTGCTGAGTGCAAAACATCCTTAACAGCAAAGATCGATTTTGTAGCGACAGATGTCAGCCTTATTCGCCAGGATCTGGGCAAATTCCAGGCACGGATCACTGAAGTAGAAGACTGGGTCTCAGGTGTGGAGGATCAGGTCAGGTCGGACTCTAGGGACCTCAAGGCCCTACAATTACAGGTATGTGCTCTACAAAATCAGGCTATAGATACCGAAAATCACCTAAGGAGGAACAATGTTTGTATCATAGGCCTACCTGAGCGAGCAGAAGGCTCTCGATCTACTGTATTTATTGAGAAATTGCTCATAGACCTGTTTGGCCTGACTGACCTGCCACCGACTTTTGTTGTTGAGCGGGCTCACAGGGTTCCACCGATCCCTCCTAAACCAGGAGCACCACCGCGTCCTTTTTTGCTCCGATTCATTAATTATAGAGATCGGGATCGTATCCTGGCTGCAGCTCGGTCTAAGCCCGATATCATGTACGAGGACAAAAAACTAATTTTTTCCCTGATTATTCCCAGGAAATACAACAAAGGCATAAAGCCTTTACTGAGGCCCGTAGGAGGTTGAGAGACAAGGGCCTACGTTTTAGTCTTCTATATCCCAGCAGAATGAGAATTATAGGTGGTGACAATACACATTTTTTTTGACAAACCAGAGGCTGTATTGGCTTGGTTGGATACCCGTTGAGGATTACATCATTTTTTTTTGTTTGTTTTTTTTTTGCTATGTTCTGCCATGTTTGCTAATGTCAGCTCATATTTTTTTTCTATTAGATAAGCAATTTATCTATGCGCACATGGGTGTGTGTGTGTGTGTGTGTGTACTCGTGTGCGTATATGTGTATCTACATGTGTGTATAAATACATGTGTGTGTGTGTGTGTACATGTGTGCATATATATATATATATGTGGGTATACATACTCTATGTGCTTCATGTGTACCATCGCATAAATGTTGCTGATTTTTTTGCTGAATTTTTATTTTTTTCTCTCTTTTAACCTTTTATATTTTTATTTATTTCATTATTTCACATATATACTATATATACTATATTATATTATTCTATATTATAATTTAGGTTCTTTTTGCCGGTCTCAGTATTATCTTTAGTATTGGGTGTTGTGTTTTTTTATTTTTTTGGGGGATTTTTTTTTTTTTTTGGTTGAAATTAATGGCAACGTTCCCCCTCCCTCCCTCCCTCCTCCCCCCCCTCCTCCCCCCTCAGAACCCTTTTTAGTGTTGGCCACGGTCGACAAGCAACCACTTATTGTACCCAATAGGTATTGGGAAAGCTGCATTGATTTTTGATGCTCGGAGCTGGTTTTTGAACCAGATTGCCCCTACCTAGGTGTTGGACTATAGCACCAAGCGGTTACCAACCAACTGTTGCTAGCTAATTTTTAAGGGTTTTCTTTTTTTTTTTTTTTTTTTTTATATATTTGGGTAAAGGCCAGATCTGGTTACTCTCCAAGTTGGGGATGTCACCAGATGAGGGCAGGATCAATACCCTTTTGTCAACATGGGTATTGTTTATTAGTTTTGTTTTTGTGCATGTTCTTTGTTTTTTTTATTTTCTTCTTTGAATGATTGGTCTTACATTGGTTATGTTTCTACTGTCTATAGGTTCCTTGGATTGTTGCTGCTCCTGAGATGTACATCAAGACGTACACATAGGCCAAATACATTTTTATTTTATTTTTTCTCTCTATTTCTTATAAATCGCTGTATGACAGGACGTGATATCCCCACTTTCAGGATATTATCCTGGAATGTTCGGGGACTTAATTCCAAATTTAAGAGGGCGATACTTTTTAGATACCTCAAACTACATTCCCCACATATGGTGCTTCTTCAGGAGACACATCTCATGAGCAGCAAGTGTTCTGCATTAAAAAAAACATGGATCCAGCAAGCCTTTAATTCTACATATTCCACATATGCAAGAGGAGTAAAGATATTAATTAGTAAATCCTTTCCATGTGTAATAGAAGAGGTTCATACTGATCCCCAGGGCAAATATGTAATAATAGTATTTACGGTTTGGGGCACTCGGTATATAGTGGTAGGGGTGTATATCCCCCCTCCTTTTTCTTCATCCACTCTATATTCAATCTTAGAGAAAGTAATTTCTTACTATCCAGCAAAATTGTTACTTATGGGTGATTTTAATGCCATTCTGGCTCCCGACCTGGATAGACCCATTCCCCCAAAACAATTCTCTACAGATTTGCTCTCTTGGGCTCAGGTAATGTGCTTAACGGAAGTTTGGAGGTGGAAAGATCCTGAGACTAGAGCCTATTCCTGTTTTTCTGCTACTTACAAAACCTCTTCCCGAATTGATCTCACTTTTGCTAATCCGACTATGTTGACTGATGTACTGGATGCATCATATTTACCTAGTGGGCTTTAAGACCATTCCCCCTTACTCCTTAATATGTGCTACCCATCCCTCAGAACTCCAGCTTTATGGCGTCTGGGGGCCCACTGGCTTTCTCATATTGATCTGACGATCATTATTTCACCACAATTAGTGGAATATTGAGACTTTAATGAGGGATCCTCTTCCATCGCAATGACCTGGGACGCCTTCAAGGCCTTCACCAGAGGGCAATATATCTCCTCTATTGCTGGGATTCGTAGAGAACAGGCTGCCGTTATGACAGCGCTACAGTTAGCTGTGCAACGTCAATCTGATATTTACACCATTGATCCTATTGACACTCATCTTGACTCTCTGAATGCAGCAAAACGGGAGTTACATCTCCATCTTACAGAGATCACTAGACTTGATCTACATCGGAATAAACAAAGTTTTTGTTGAACAGGGAGACCAAACTGGCCGCCTTCTGGCGATGTTGCCACAGTCTGACTATCCTCCAACAGTGATTTCTAGTGTGGTGTCTGCCTCAGGTGAATCAGTTTCCTCGTTACCAGGTATACTAGAGGCTTTCCGTCAATATTATAGTTCCCTCTATACCTCTGTCTTGCCTTCTGATTTTCAGCCCCAGGATTTGTCATCCTGGCTAGATCCATTGGCACTTGGCTGGCTTTCAGACAGAGAGAGAGAATCTTTGGTAGGGCCAATTACCCTGGAGGAGGTTTTGAAGGTGATTGGATCCTTCCCGTTGGGGAAGTCTCCGGGCCCAGATGGCCTTCCCATAGAATTTTATAGGACCCATGGGAAATTATTGGCCCCCAGGTTAGCACAACTCTACTCTCAATGTTTGGCCGATGGTGCCCTTCCAACCTCCATGAGCCATGCACATGTTATATTAATTCATAAAGCTCCGAAAGATCCCACCTCTTGTACCTCCTATAGGCCAATTTCCCTACTCAATACAGATTTTTTAATTCTGACTAAACTACTTACCATCAGACTACAGCCATTATTATCATCTGTTGTAGATACCGACCAAACTCGCTTTATGGCCAATAAGTCAACCAATATAAATCTGAGGCGTTTTTTTTTCCAATATACATGCAAAACACCTGAATGAGGGTACTAGAGGGGTGGCCTCCTTAGATATTAAAAAGGCCTTCGACACCATCAAATGGCCTTTTCTTTGGGAGGCTCTTAGGAGGATGGGGTTCCCCCTGACTTTTATTAAATGGATACAGATACTTTATCAACATCCTACCTCGGCTATTAAGCTGGGAGGTGGTCTTTTTCTTTGTCTAGAGGTACTAGACAGGGCTGCCCTCTCTCTCCAGCCTTGTTCGCCATAGCGATGGAACCGCTGGCGGAGGCTCTCCGTACTTCCCTCCACATTGGGGTACTGCGAGTCGGCTGGATGGAGGAAAAGGTTGTCCTGTATGCGGACGACCTACTCCTCTTTTTGAATGATGCAGGTCCATCACTTAAGGGGGCACTACAGGTCCTCAATTCTTTTTCCTCAGTCACAGGTCTCAAAGTGAATTGGACAAAGTCCCTCTTATTTCCCATAGATTCTGCGGCTCGTGCCACTGTCTATACTGATACTCCATTGAGCTGGGTGGAGCACTTTAACCACTTAACGACCGCTCACTGTATATATACGTCGGCACAATGGCACCGACAGGCACAATCACGTAGAGCATACGTGATTGCCTTTGTACAGTTGGGGGGTCCAATCGGACCCCCCTTCTGTACAGTGAGCGGTCGGAATTCGTCTGGGAGCGTTCCGAGATGGGGGGCGGCCGTTCGATTCCGGCCACCCCCCCGCGATCGCTCCCGGCGAATAGAAATGCCCCCTCTGTCTGTGTAATGTTTACACAGACAGAGAAAGCAGGAGGAAGTGATGTCATCTCCTGTGCGGCGCTCACATATACCGAGCGCCGTACAAGAGAAGACACACAGGTCAGTGCACTAACACTACACTAACACCAGCACACATAGGCACATAAATCGCCCCCCCAGGCCCCCCCAGATCACCCCCCAGCCCCAGTCACAGTGTCACTGATTGCAGTGACCATTTATTTACTGATCACTGCAATCAGTGACATTTGTGACTGTAAAAGTGTCACTACATTTAGTTTTAGGTCCAGTGTAGCCCCCTAACCCCCCTAATAAAGGTTTAACCCCTTGATCACCCCCCAGATAACCCTTTCACCCCCTAGCACCGCCATCGCTAAGCGATCATTTTTCTGATCGCTGTCTTGGCGTCGGTGATGCAGATCGGTACCCAGTAATTTTTTTTAGGTTCGCCGCAGGTTTTTATAGCGTCGGGTACCCCCATAAATTATCTAATAAAGGTTTAACCCCCTTGATCGCCCCCCAGGTAACCCTTTCACCCCCTATCACCACTGTCACTAAGCGATCATTTTTCTGATCGATGTCTTATGCCGCGTACACACGACCGCTTTTCTCGACGAGAATAACGGCATTTTTTTTTTCCGCCGAGAAAACCGATCGTCTGTGGGCTTTATGTCGTTATTTTCAACGAGAAAAACGGCATTAAAAACGACGAGAAAAATTAGAACATGTTCTAAATTTTCTCGCCGTTTTTCACGTCGTCGTTTTTTTCATCATGAAAAATGATCGTGTGTAGGCTTTAACGATGTGAAAAAAGCGCGCATGATCAGAAGCAAGTGAGGAGAAGGGAGCGCTCGTTCTGGTAAAACTACTGTTCGGAATGGAGATGGCACATTCGTCATGCATGAAATTATTACATCGTTTAATGCAGCGCATTCTTTTCTTCGTTCTAATGCTGCAATATTCCAATTCTCTTGCTGCTGATATTCTCCCAGAGTTAGGACAATCTTTGTTCTTTAGTATTTATTGTTTTATCATGATTAATCTCTATTTTGGTGAGCCAGATCTCCCTAAATACCCAAACATTTTTACATTATTTTTTTTTATTTTTAGGTTTTAATTTGTGGTATTAGATTTTAGACTGTTTTTACATATTATTTGCTATTTTGGAGTGTGTCAAGTTACCACAACATTATTATTTATTCTAATTTGGCCTCAATGAGGTTAGTGTCCCTTGTTAATTTCACAATTTTTTATCCACTGTCCCTGCCTACTCACTTACAAACTGGCTATTTAGAAGAAAAACACATGTTCATTTTGTATCTTACAAAAAAAATTCCATTTATTATGGCCTAATAACAAATTAAAAGGTAAGCCAAAACAAAACCATATGTAAAGTACAAATCAAGAAGCCAGGAAGACAGCACTGGAGACCCTGCTGAAATTAGTGCAGACCCAGATCACCACAGCAAACACCAAAGCATGTGAAGACAAAAATTGGGCCCATGTGAGGCACATATCCTGGGCTCATTTTCAGGTTTTTTGTTTGACCTTCCCTGCAGCCTTCCTTGGAGGCTGTGTCCGTGGAGGAGGGACTGGAGCAGGAGCAGTGTCTGGAACAGGAGCATGGACTGTTACAGGAGCAGGGACTGTTACAGGAGCATGGAGTGGGGCAGGAGCATGGAGTGGGGCAGGAACTTGAGCATAAAAATATGAAAGGTCCACAACGTCTGTGAAATCCTTCAGTTTGTTCAACAGGCCCATATTGACCACCTTCAATATTAGGGTTTCACATTTCAGCCTCTGGTCCAGTCCCATTTGGGGCAGTTTCTCCCCAATAAGGGCAGCAAATCCCTCTGCAGCGGTGGGGGGCTCTCGGAGTGCAGCAGTAGCCTCCCTAATTAGGGCCTGGGTCTCCTCCTCCATTTGAAGCAGCCTCCTTGATCTTTTTGCTGGAATCCGCAGCAGAGGGATCTGGGGCCTGGTGTTGTGCTAGGTCCCACTGGGGCCTGCCTCTTCCTGGGTCCCACTGGGGCCTGCCTCTTCCTGGGTCCCACTGGGGCCTGCCTCCTCCTGGCTTCCAGTGGCACCTGCCTCCTCGTGTGTCCCACTGGGGCCTGTCTCTTCCTGGCTTCCAGTGGCACCTGCCTCCTCCTGTGTCCCACTGGGGCCTGTCTCCTCATCCTGTTTAAAAAAGGTACATCGAGTTAGTTTTGCCTTCATCTTTCACACACATTTGTCACCTCATGACATTTGTTAATTGAATGCTACTAAATATTAAAGTGAATCATTCTGACACCAGTATATTTCTTTTTGGTGCCCTTAATTTTTGGCCACTGCTGTCTATTGATATGTCAGACACTTTTTTATAACTCTTAACATTTTTCACACTTTTTTATAAACTTTTACAACATTCAACTTTTATTACTCTAAATATTTTGTGAAATATTATACCTGGCTCCAAATATTTAAATCAGGCTCCTCCAGGACTTGAGGTTGTTCCTCCAAAGAGACCTCAACTTGGCTGGAGGCTTGGCTGCAGGGAATGCTGGAGGGAAGGCTGGAGGGAAGGCTGGAGGGTTGGCTGCAGGGAAGGCTGGAGGGTTGGCTGCAGGGAAGGCTGGAGGGTTGGCTGGAGGGTTGGCTGCAAGGAAGGCTGGAGGTCGTTCTGGGTGGAAGGCTGGAAAGGGATTCCCTGGATTCCAGGTGTTCATCCAGGAAACTCAGGTGCTGATAGTACCACAGATTTGGGATGTATCAGTCCTCTGCACCTGCTCCTGACCGCAGGGATTTTAGCACTTTATTCCGTTGAGCCCGGTATGTGCCCCTAATGGTCCCAATTTTTGTGTTCAGATCCTGTAGTGTTGCTGTGGGGATCTGAGTTTTCACAAATTCCAGCAAGGTCTCCAGTGCTCTCTTCCTGGCTTCTTTATTTTTATTATGTTTATTTTTAGTCTGCCATAAAATTGGAAGATTCTTCCATCTTTGCAGGAATTCCAACATAAAATCTGGGTCCTTAAATACCTTCATTTTCTCTGCAATTCAAAACCCAAATCAAAAAAAGGAATGTCAGTCAGGACTTCTCCAAATCTTTCTCACCATATATAGGCCACTAACGTAGCAATTGATCAGTCATCATAGAGTTGAGTGGACACCTGGATGTTTGTGTTGAACTCTTTTTAGCTAACTTTGTAAAAAGCTAGAGTTCGTGACCTGACTTTCCCCGAACCCAAACCCCATTGAAGTAAATGTTGCCCTGTAAATCGTGGGAATAAAAGGACTCCCCAAAAATAAAGGAGTACCTCGAACTGTCCCTGCACCAAGTGTCATTTTTGTTTTTAAAAAATTAAAACTAAATTCACTCCTGGGTATAATTAATTGTTGTCTCCTGTCAATTGCAATACATAGGAAAGTCATTGATACAAACATTGGGAAAGCATTGTGGTTCCCCCAAATATCCATACCAGGCCCTTCAGGTCTGTCAAGGATTTTAAGGGGCACTCCCCCCCAAATTCTGGGAAAAAATGGCGTGGAGTCCCCCCCCCCAAATCCATAACAGACCCTTATCCGAGCACGCAACCTAGCCGGCCACAGGGGAAGAGGGGGGGACGAGAGAGCGGCCCCCCCTCCCTCCTGAACCATACCAGGCCACATGCCCTCAACATGGGGAGGATGTCCCCATGTTGATGGGGACAAGGGCCTCATCCCCACAACCCTTGCCCGGTGGTTGTGGGGGTCTGCGGGCGGGGGGCTTATCGGTATCTGGAAGACCCCTTTAACAAAGGGGACCCCCAGATCCCACCCCCCCTATGTGAAATGGTAATGGGGGACATTGTACCCCTACCATTTCACCTTAAAAAATGGCATTATCTAAAAAATGACACTACACGGTTTTTGACAATTCCTTTATTATTGGTTTTGTTTTTCAACCATCTTCTTCCTTCTTCTTCTCTGCATTCGAGTTTCTTCCTCCATCTTCCTCTTCATCTTCCTTCTTGCTTCGGGCTTCTCGTCCGCATCTTGCTTCGGCTTCTTCTTTGTTCTCCCGCCGCTCCGTTTGAATTGGAGTTTCCCGCTGTGTGACGCAAAGTTAGGCAGTTCTCCTCTAGGTCCGCTGCGAGCCGGGGGACCCGCCCCCCTCTGACTGCACGGGGAAAGTACCTGTGAAATCTCTGTGCGTCAGAGGGGGGCGGGGTCGCCGGACCAAGAGGAGAACTGATGAACTGAGCGTCCCACAGCGGGAACCTCCAATTCAAACGGAGCGGCCGGAGAAAGAAGAACCCGGAGCAAGATGTGGACGAGAACACCGAAGGAAGAAGGAAGATGAAGAGGAAGAGGAAGATGGAGGAAGAAACACGAAGCGAGAAAAGAAGAAGAAGGAAGAAGATGGAAGAAAGCCAAACTAAAAATTAAAGGAATTGTCAAAAACTGACTACTGTCATTTTTTACATTTTGTACACTTTCTTCGTGAAATGGTAGGGGTACATTGTACCCCTTACCAATTCACATAGGGGGGGGCCGGGATCTGGGGGTCCCCTTTGTTAAAGGGGTCTTCCAGATTCCGATAAGCCCCCCGCCCGCAGACCCCCACAACCACCGGGCAAGGGTTGTGGGGATGAGGCCCTTGTCCCCATCAACATGGGGACATCCTCCCCATGTTGAGGGCATGTGGCCTGGTACGGTTCAGGAGGGAGGGGGGGCGCTCTCTCGTCCCCCCCTCTTCCCCTGCGGCCGGCCAGGTTGCGTGCTCGGATAAAGGGTCTGTTGTGGATTTTGGGGGGACTCCACGCCCTTTTTTTTCCTGATTTGGGGGTGGAGTTCCCCTTAAAATCTTTGACAGACCTGAAGGGCCTGCAACTCGAATTTGGGGGAACCCCCACGTTTTAATTTTGTAGGTACAACTCACTTTTCAATGTCTTGCCATTTGCCGGGAGGCAAGAATTCATTTAGAGCCGCGATTGACTTTTCAAAGTTTATTCACAATTAAAAAATGACACTTTTTGCACGGCCAGTACTAACAGCACGGGAAGCAAGCGCCAAGTTACATGCATATTGCCCAACCCCAGCCCCGAACATACAGTGAATGAATGTTTATAGGTTTAATGCTCCTGGACACAGCCAAATTTAAAGGTCTGTACGGTCACTACATTTGCTGTTCGGGGCCGCTCAACCCTCGACATATCAAGTATGAAAAATGTTACGTACCCGCGATCTACACGTTCGTCTCCTCCGACCTTCTTCCACTCACTGAACGTCGCTTTTGGAATTATATACAGTGCGCATGCGTGACGCTCCGCACGCTTTCCCGCCCCTGACGTTCGTTACACTACTTTCCCCGCCCCTTCTCGCTACTCCTTAATGACGGAGAGTGTAAACATGTCGGCGAATCACCAACATGATGTGGAAAGTGGGGAAGAAAGCAGGCCCCGACCCAGAAGGTATAAAGCCACTAACATGAGCTTTGAGGAGATGGTGGAGATGGTCACCATATTGCTCCGGGATGATTATGACGCCAAACATGGGCCCTACAAAAAGCCAAATCAAGTGAAGTCCAAGATCATGGATAAAGTGGTCAAAGCGCTATTGCAGAAATTTGGTGTTCGCAGGTCGCGGGAACAGATCCGGAAACGATGGTCGGACATTAAGTTGCGTGAGCCGGATCAATATAAAAAGATTAAAAAAGTCATCAAAAAAAGTAAGTAGATCTACATTAAATGTGATTTTTGGTAATAACGTGGTGTTGCATGTGCTTTTAAAATAATGTATGTAGTACAGTTAAAAATGTCATGTTTCATGTTTTTGGGCACACGAATCGATCGTATAAATGGTCGTTCAAACGTTCACTCAATCACAAGCTTTTGGCCCGATTCATTGTTCGAACGACATTTTATCAATCCTAAAATAATAGGCATGTTCAAATGTTTTTAGCAATGTATTCCACCCAAACATCGTTTGGGTGGTATTGAACGAGGATTTCAACGTTGGATTCTTGTGCCCAAGAACATGAAACAGGACATCATGAAATGTTTATGTGAGAAGTAATTATAAACATGTTTGTGTAGTTGTTGGTAATTAGATTTGGCTAATGTAACTAGATTCAGTGTACGTTTACAAGAGTATGCTCAGCAGCTGCTTACACATCTGGACTCATTAGCACAAGTGTGGGCCACAAGAACAACCTTTTGATGGTGTCACACACAGGTGATCCAGTGGATACCTGGTGTGTTTCCATGTGTGAAACATGACCAAAAGAGATTAATCTACCATCTTGGGAAATGGATACAATCATGTGTTCATCTCCTAAAAAATTATCACTAATACAATTGTAACACACTTCCCAAGAATGATTAATATTCCTCTTTCACGCCAAAATATATTTAGTTACACAAGTCTACCTTTTGGTTATATCTCCTAGGGCTTCAAAGAGCTAAGAGACACAAGGCTGCAAACCCCGCACCACCAACTCAAGACCCACAACCGCAGGATGTGGCAGAAGAGGGAAATGGCAACTCACCAGGTCAGTGTCATACACCACAGCCTCACGTAATAGATGTTGGCCTGTATATTTAGTAAGACGTTTTCTTTTCACTACTTCAAGGGACTTTAATGCCTGCGGCACCAGCAACCTTCACCAGAGCCACTGCCCAGATGTTGCTGAAACAAGTGAGGGTCTGCTCTCGGGAGGTTGAAAAGATAAAAGACAACCTGTTCCAGATGTGCCAAACCAACAAAATCATGGAGAAAAGACTGAAAAAACTTGAGCATATTCTTGGGAGGGTGTAAAACTTGTATATATTCTAAAAAATATTGTTTTATTTTTTGGGGGGGAAATCTTTTATTTCTATAAAGGTATATTGTTCGTGTTGTACATTTTTGTACCGAGTTGTGAAAAGAGAAAAAAAAACAAATTCCCCAAAAAAATTGGGGTATATTTTGATACAAACGTAAAATTTTTTAAACTCCTATAAAAAAATTTAATCACTAAACAATGTGTGGCTTCTTATATCAATGTTGCCCCCCCCCCCCTAAAAAAATGTGTGTGTTTAGACTCTATAAATGATTGTAATTTACTTGTTAGGAAAAAACATGGGACTACAACTGCACTAGTATAACCGAGGACAGTGATGGTGAACATTGGCAACCCAGATGGTTTGGAACTACATTTCTAATGTTACTCAGGCACTCTGCAGTGTAGTTGAGCATCATGGGAAATGGAGTTGCAAAACATCTGGAGTGGCAAGGTTCACCATCACTGACCTAGGAGAAAGAACAAATACAACAAAAGAAAAGCAAACAAGATGTTTTCAGTATATTATTTTTTATTATGACCAAAATTGGTTTAAAAATGATCAGGCATTGCAATGGCCCCCCTACCCATAAAATATTCTAGATAGCGTTGCCGCACATCACGGCCGCTTTGGGGGGCCAAGCCTGTAGGGCCAGCTAACTGGGCTGCCAATGGTCCATCCAAGCACTGTGTGCCCTGAAGGTCAACTGTAGCTATATAATTGAGTTTTTGAGTAAAAAATTGTGCAGTATGCAACAGCACATGACCAAATGGTTCCATTTATACTCCGCCATGTTTATCGCAGTCAGAAAAAGGCGGAAGCGACTGGCCATGATGCCAAAGGCATTTTCGACCACCCTTCGCGCTCTGGCCAGACGATAATTAAAGACCCTCCTCTCAGGGGTGAGGGACCTTTGGGGAAAAGGCCTCATCAAGTGTGGTCCAAGCGTAAAAGCCTCATCTGCCAGGAACACAAACGGGAGGCCATGTTCATTATCTTCAGCAGGTGGCAATGCCAGGTCCTCTGAAAGAAGCCGGTCTGCAAACTCGGTCTGGGCGAAAACACCACCATCAGACATCCGCCCATTTTTCCCAACATCAACAAATAGAAACTCATAGATGGCAGACACCACCGCCATGAGCACAATACTGTGGAAGCCTTTATAATTAAAAAAAAACGATCCAGAATGGGCTGGTGGCATGATGCGGACGTGCTTGCCATCAATGGCTCCTCCACAGTTGGGAAAGTTCCACCGCTGAGAAAAATCAGATGCCACATTCTGCCATTACTGTGGCGTCGATGGTAACTGTGGAGTCAAAGGAACAAAAAAATTTATATACTTTACTACCTATACATTGCAAGCATGTTAGCACAAAACACTCTGGGCAAAACATCAGTATAGCATTAATTTGGAAGGAGGATTTTAGAGCGGAGCTACGCAGCCAAAATACTATAAAATAACACAGCAGCTCCAGCTACAGCAGCTGCAGAGGTTTGCTAATTGTACACTTACCTGTCCTGGAGTCCAGCAACGTCCGCAGCAGAGGACGAACAATTGCCCGTCACTCTGCTGCCCCCTCTGCCATCCTCGGTGAGGGAACCAGGAAGAGAAGCCTTGCAGCTTCACTGCCCGGTTCCCAAACGCACATGCACGAGAAGCACTGCGCAGTTCAGACTGGTCCTCCTGTGTTCTGTGAGACAAGTGTTTCCAAGAACACTACGGGTCTTCTGCGGGAAGTGACTTGGCTCAGGCAGATTTGCCGCAGAGATGACTCCCGGATGTGGGTGAAAATACCTGGCTTAAACAGGTATCTTCACCCCCCTCCCCCCTGAAAGGTGTCAATTTTGACACCGGGGGAGGGTTACGATGAGCGGACCCCCAAAATTTTGGATGGCGGGCTGCTTGAATAAGATAGAAAAATAAGCAACAAAAACATCACCCACTCTGATGGACCTGTGAAATTCTTTAGAGGGTGGAGGGGTTGAGATGAGTTGGGGACATCATAATTCAAATCTATAGTACTATGTAATTTATTTGTGTAGATTAGACAAAAATCAAAGAATTAGGGGGGGGGGGGGGAAATCAGGCAATCTAAGCACTACAATGGAGCGTCCAAAACAAAAATGGGGATTGACTAGGCTAGGTGTGTTTGGGCCCAGGATCTAATGCTGGAGATTGGTTTAAAAACAAATATGCATGTAGCCAAAAAACATAGAATATTCAAAGCTTACAACATGCAGGGGGACAAAGGGGACATTCACAGCATATTCAAATCATGGTAATTAGAGACAGTTCAAAATATACTATACATTAGCAAGCATAAAAAAACATAGATTGTGATGTTTATAAAGGAGAAAACTTACCTTAAGATAGTCCTCATGAAGGACCTGGATAATGGCAGAGCAGGTCTCAGGGATAATGACGCCCAGAGCCTGGGGGGAGATGCCTGTCGAGAACTTGAGGTCCTGCAAGCTTCTCCCAGTCGCAAGGTATCGCAACGTGGCGATGAGCCTCTGCTCAGCAGTAATGGCTTCCCGCATAACGGTGTCCTGCCTGGTGATATAGGGGGACACCAAAGCCAAGAGCTGCTGAAAAACGGGGTCAGACATCCTAAGAAAATTCCTGAAATCATCAGGGTTATTCTCCCGGATCTCCCGCAGCAGAGGCATATGACATAATTGGTCCCTCTGGAGCAACCAATTCTTGGTCCATGAACTCCTCCTCACCCTCCTCATGGACCGGATCTGGGACATAGCAACAAGCCCAGCAGCAAGCACAGCACGATCTCGGCGACAAGAACGTACCCGCAACATGGCTTCAAAACGGTCGTCTAATCAGAATGAACTAAAAGAACGCACTGAAGAACAGCAAGGCCTATGAAGAACGAGCTGAAAAACAGTAACCTGCGGACAAGAACGCACTGCAAAATCAGATACGAACTCACTACACGCACTGAAAGCCAGATACAAACCCACAAGCACAAACTGAACTCCCCAAAACGATCTTTAAAGCACGAAGACTGAAAAGCGCGAATCGTCTCTTCCCAAACTTTTACTAACACGCAGTAACACGAAATCAGCAAAAGCAGCCAAAAGGGTGGCGCGAACAGAATGAAACTTCCCCTTTATAGTGCCGTCGTACGTGTTGGATGTCACCGCGCTTTGCTAGATCAGTTTTTTTCACGATCGTCTGTAGGCAAGGCAGGCTTGAGAGGAAACAAGAAAAATAACGTCGAGAAAATCGACGTTTTTTTTCTTGACATGAAAAGCGGTCGTGTGTACGCGGCATTAGCGTCGGTGATGCAGATCGGTAGCCAGTATTTTTTTTTTAGGTTCGCCGCAGGTTTTTATAGCGTCGGGTACCCCCGTAAACTATCTAATAAAGGTTTAACCCCCTTGATCGCCCCCCAGGTAACCCTTTCACCTCCTAGCATCGCCGTCGCTAAGCGATCATTTTTCTGATCGCTGTCTTAGCGTCGGTGATGCAGATCGGTACCCAGTAATTTTTTTTAGGTTCGCCACAGGTTTTTATAGCGTCAGGTACCCCCATATATTATCTAATAAAGGTTTTAACCCCCTAATTGCCCCTAGGTAACTCTTTCACCAGTAATCATCATATAAGTGTTACGGGTGACGCTGGTTAGTTAGTTTGCTTTTTATAGTGTCAGGGCACCCGCCGTATATAACCCAATAAAGGTTTAACCCCCTAATCTCCCGGCGGGTGATATCAATTAGGTTTTAGCGTCAGAGAGGGTCTGCGTCACACCCCAGGCAGCGTCAGGTTAGTGCCAGTAACGCTAACACCCACGCGTGAAGCATACACCTCCCTTAGTGGTATAGTATCTGAACAGATCAATATCTGATCAGATCTATACTAGCGTCCCCAGCAGTTTAGGGTTCCCAAAAACGCAGTGTTAGCGGGATCAGCCCAGATACCTGCTAGCACCTGCGTTTTGCCCCTCCGTCCAGCCCAGGCCACCCAAGTGCAGTATCGATCGATCACTGTCACTTGCAAAACACAACACACATAACTGCAGCGTTCGCAGAGACAGGCCTGATCCCTGCGACTCCAGTGCTGTAGGAGGTGATTTCACCACCACAGTTAAAAAAAAAAAGCAAATATGCCGAAGCATGGGGCAGCAGGGGCGGAGGAGTGATTTTGCTCCTAATGCCGCGTACATACGGTCGAAATTCCGACGGAGGCTTGCCCGTGGAAAAGTCCGACCATGTGTGTGCGGCATAACTTTTTTGCGGGAGGATGCCCCCATGCTTCGGCATATATAAATGGTGCATGTATGCCCATCATTAGAAGTGGGTGGATGAAGGGCAGTATTCTAATGGTGGCATACCCACCGATCAATCTCTTTTTTCGTTCAGCCACCTGGCTGCATGAAAAAAAAAGATTACAATACATGTCTAACAAGGACCAGCAACGTACTGGTATGTTGCTGGACTTTGAATGGTTATACCAGATTGATGCCTGCGGGTTTAGGTATCATTCTTTTCAGCCAGCGGCTGGCTTTCATGTAAAAGCAATCCTAGTGGCTAATTAGCCTCTGGACTGCTTTTACAAGCAGTGGGAGGGAATGTCCCCCCCCCCGGATATAAAAAGCACCATTGGGAAATTGGGAAAGCATTTTATCACACCGATCTTGGTGTGGTCAGATGCTTTGAGGGCAGAGGAAAGATCTAGGGTCTAGACCCCAGTTTTTTCAAAAAAAGAGTACCTGCCACTACCTATTACTATCATAGGGGATATTTACATTCCCTGAGATAACAATAAAAATGATTAAAAAAAAAAAAAATGGAAGGAACAATTTAAAAATAAAATAAAAAAGCAAAATTAATAAAAAAAACATAAAAAGCACCCCTGTCCTGCCCTGCTCTTGCCCAATGGCGAACGCAAGCGTCGGTCTGGCGTCATATGTAAACAGCAATTGCACCATGCATGTGAGGTATCACCGCGAAGGTCAGATCGAGGGCAGTAATTTTAGCAGTAGACCTCCTCTGTAAATCTAACGGGGTAACCTGTAAAGGCTTTTAAAGGCTTTTAAAAATGTATGTAGTATGTCGCCAATGCGCGTTTGTGCAAAATTTTAAAGCATGTCGTGTTTGGTATCTATGTACTCGGCCTAAGATCATCTTTTTTATTTCATCAAACATTTGGGCAATATAGTGTGTTTTTGTGCTTTAAAATAAAAAAAAGTGTTTTTTCCCCAAAAAATGCGTTTGAAAAATCGCTGCGCAAATACTGTGTAGAAAAAAAAAATGCAACACCCACCATTTTATTCTGTAGGGCCTTTGCTTTAAAAATATATATAATGTTTGGGGGTTCAACATAATTTTCCTGCAAAAAAAAAATATGTTTTCATGTAAACAAAAAGTGTCAAAAAGGGCTTTGTCTTCAAGTGGTTAGAAGAGTGGATGTAAGCTTCCTAATGTTGTGTATAAAATGCCAGAACAGTTCAAAACCCCCCCAAATGACCCCATTTTGGAAAGTAGACACCCCAAGCTATATACTGAGAGGCATGTCGAGTCCATGGAATATTTTATATGTTGACACAAGTTGCGGAAAAAAGACAATTTTTTTATTTATTTTTTGCACAAAGTTGTCACTAAATGATATATTGCTCAAACATGCCATGGGCATATGTGGAATTACACCCCAAAATACATTCTGTTGCTTCTCCTGAGTACAGGGATACCACATGTGTGAGACTTTTTGGAAGCCTAGCCGTGTACGGGACCCCAAAAACCAATCACCGCCTTCAGGCTTTCTAAGGGTGTAAATTTTTGATTTCACTTCTCACTGCCTATCACAGTTTCGGAGGCCATGGAATGCCCAGATGGCACAAAACCCCCCCAAATGACCCCATTTTGGAAAGTAGACACCCCAAGCTATTTGCTGAGAGGTATTGTGAGTATTTTGCAGATCTCGCTTTTTGTCACAAAGTTTTGAAAATTGAAAAAAAAAAAGAAAAAAAAAAGAAATTTCTTTCTTCATTTTCAAAAACAAATGAGAGCTGTAAAATACTCACCATGCCTCTCAGCAAACAGCTTGGGGTGTCTACTTTCCAAAATGGGGTCATTTGGGGGGGTTTTGTGCTATTTTGGCATTTTATGGCCTTCGAAACTGTGATAGGTTGTGAGGAGTCAAATCAAAAATTTGTGCCTAGAAATCCTGAAGGCGGTGATTGGTTTTCGGGGTCCCGTACGCGGCTAAGCTCCTAAAAAGTCCCACACATGTGGTATCCCCGTACTCAGGAGAAGCAGCAAAATTTATTTTGGGGTGCAATTCCACATATAACCATGGCATGTGTGAGCAATATATCATTTAGTGACAACTTTTTGTAATTTTTTTTATTTTTTTTTTGTCATTAATCAATCACTTGGGACAAAAAAAAAAATATTCAATGGGCTCAACAGGCCTCTCAGCAATTTCCTTGGGGTGTCTACTTTCCAAAATGGGGTCATTTGGGGGGGTTTTGTACTGCCCTGCCATTTTAGCACCTCAAGAAATGAGATAGGCAGTCATAAATTTAAAGCTGTGTAAATTCCAGAAAATGTACCCTAGTTTGTAAACGCTATAACTTTTGCGCAAACCAATAAATATACACTTATTGACATTTTTTTTACTAAAGACATGTGGCTGAATACATTTTGGCCTAAATGTATGACTAAAATTGAGTTTATTCGATTTTTCTTATAACAAAAAGTAGAAAATATCATTTTATTTCAAAATTTTCGGTCTTTTTCCGTTTATATCGCAAAAAATAAAAATCGCAGAGGCAATCAAATATCATTAAAAGAAAGCTCTATTTGTGGGAAGAAAAGGACGCAAATTTCGTTTGGGTACAACATTGCATGTCCGCACAATTTACAGTTAAAGCAGCGCAGTGCAAAATTCTGAATTCACCTCTGGTCCTTTAGCTACCAAATGGTCCGGGGCTTAAGTGGTTAAATACCTGGGAGTGGTGGTTTCCAGACAGGCTTCGGACTATGTATCCCTAAATTTAACACCAGTAATCCAGGAGGTTCAACAACGGCTGAAATCATGGGAGTCATTACCCCTTTCATTATTAGGACGCATAAACCTAATAAAAATTAATGTATTACCTAAATTTACATACCTATTTCGACACTCTCCACAGTGGATCCCTAAATCATTTTTTGTATGGCTACATCGTATTTTTGCAGCATTTATATGGAGATCCCAGTCCCATAGGTATAGCTGGACGACATTGGTACGCCCGACCTCTCAGGGTGGCCTGGCATGCCCGGATTTCTACAAATAGCCTCTCAGCTAGTAACCGCTGCCTGGTGGTTTAATCCAGATACCTCTAACCCTGCTACACAGGCAGAAGCAGCAGTGTTGGGATCCCTAGAGGCGTTGAAATTTCAGATTTTTCGGGGCCCCCGTGCTCCATATTAACTGACACCGTTCATGTGTACTACGCTATGGGCATGGGGGGAGAGTCTCAAAATTGAACAATATCCCTTACAGGCAATTTCGCCTAACGCTTCCCTTTGGTTGAATCCCACCCTGGAGCATATCTATACATTGCCCGACCCCCATGCCTGGACCAAATTCAGTATAAAAATAGTGACTCAGATTATTGTGGACGAATCCTTGATTCCATTTTCCAAACTGATATCTGATTTCAATATTCCTCAGTTGTATTCCTTTCATTTTTTTCAACTCTCCCGTGCCTTCAGCTGTCAATTTCTTGGCTCTCCTCCGCAACTAGTTCAATCTGCCCTACAGAAGCTTCTTAGGTTGGACTGTGCAAAGAATGCTGCCTCAAAAATATATCTCCATCTAACAACTACCTCCCTTCCAACACTAGAGAAACTAAGACTTAAATGGTCTAAGGATATCCCTGAACTTGACAATGACGATTGGGAGGATATATGGTACTTTCCTTCCAATTCTCTTGTCTCATTGAGAGACCGATTGATTCAGTTCAAGATGGTTCACAGGGTATATCTTACTCCTTATATATTGCATACAATTAATCCGGACTCCACCCCTGGTTGTTGGCGATGTGTGGGGGTTCCTGGAGATTTCACCCATATCTTTTGGACTTGTCCAGCAATAGTAGGGTACTGGGAAGAGATATTAGCTTTCAAATCTCAAATTACCTCTATTTCATTACAAACATTAATGGCAATGTGTATGTTGGTTCTTATAGAGCAATATATTCCCACGGTAGCAGGACGTACTCTGATGGGGCTGCTTTTGTTCTACGCTCGCAAAGCTATAGCTCTTATTTTGGAAAAAAACTACCCCCCACCATTGTCTATGTGGAAACGACTCATTAACAATAGCCTATCACTATATAAGGAGACCTATATTAATAGAGGTTGTCTTCTCAAATATGAGAGGGTTTGGTCTAAATGGCTGATGGACTCTTCCACAGCCTCTAAAGCCTTATAGTTTTTTTTATTTTTTATTTCTTTTATTTGTCTCTTTATAACTTGATATAATGTTTATCGTAAGAATTGCATAAATACCATGTAATGCCGCGTTCACACGATCGTTTTTCATGTCGTTAAAAATGCAGTTTTTTAAATTGGGCATTAAAAACGATAGTGTGTAGGCTCCAGAGCATTTTTAACGACGTGAAAAATGGCCTAAAAAATGAGAACCTGCTCTATTTTTCCACGTCGTTTTTTTTTAATGACGTGAAAAACGGTAGTGTGTATGCTTTTACGAGGGGGAAAAAAACGCGCATGCTCAGAATCAAGTATGAGACGGGAGCGCTCGTTCTGGTAAAACTAGCGTTCGCAATGGAGATAGCACATTCGTCACGCTGTAACGGACTGAAAAGCACGAGGCTGAAAAGCGCGAATCGTCGCTCAACAAACTTTACTAACATGAATGGTGGCGCCATTCGAACTGAACTTCCCCTTTATAGTGCCGTCGTATGTGTTGTACGTCACTGCGCTTTGCTCGAGCGTTTTTTTTAATGAACGTGTGTATGCAAGACAGGCTTGAGAGGAAACAAGAAAAATCACGTCGAGAAAAACGTCGTTTTTGAAAATGACATTAAAAACGATCGTGTGTACGCGGCATAAGACCAATGTATGTGCACGCGGGTTTTTTTTTTTTTTTTTTTTGTTTCCATCTCCGTTTGCTTAATTGTTCTGTAATTATAATTTTTTTTGTCTGCGTTTTGGAAAAATTATAAAAAACGTATATTTAAAAAAAAAAACGTGGTGCCGTCCAGGAGGAACTTGGATTTAAGTTTGGCTGTTGAGTACAAAAGTAGTTAACAGCACATAAATCTTCTGCGTGGGGATTGAAGTATACTGTATAATCATCAGACATCCAGAGAGACCCAGGTGTAGGTGGGTTCCCAATTATAATGTCACAGACTGGTTATAACTGATTTGAGTCCTTGATGTAAGATGGTAGAGTATGTAAGATTGGGGTGATGACGCCTTGTGGGAGGGCTAAACGGGTAACACGTAATTTCCGGTTCTGAGTCCATACGACATCACGTCCAGTTTCGGTGGAATGCACGCTGGATGCGACGTTCCTGGATTATATTCTTGGAGCAATACACATGCCCATTTGATCTTGGAGTTTTGTAAGTAGGAATCAATGTTTGCGTAGTAAACACCTATTTCTCTTTTTGTCCATGGACGGACACAGCTCCTTAATTCTTGACAGTAGGGTTATGTTCCTGTCTATTAGGAGAGGACTAGGCAGTCATGTTAGATATTTAAATACATATAACTTTAAACAGAGTTGAACAGCCCCACCCAGGGGGCGGTCCCTCTGGTCATAGCCCCACACCCTGCAGCCAGCAGCTCAGTTTTTTTCTGCCTAGTAGAGGAGAAGGACCTGGCTCCCTTTGGGCCCAGAGTCCGGAAGAAATTTTTACTTTTTTTTATTAGATTTTTTAAGAATTCTACTATCAACTGCCGGCTGGGCATGACAGACAGGATAATATAGATCCTTGTAGTCCCCCCAGTCCGGCCTTCGAGCGTGAGCAGACCTTAGCTACGTGCGGGGTCGGCCAAGACATACCCCATGGCGCCAGGGGTGGCCGGTGAGCTATATGCTCCGGGGTTCACATATGATTGGGCCACTGCTGTCTAAGTGACAGTGAACCGGGCTGACAGCTACTCTGTACTGCTTGGATGTAGGTCTGTCAGGAACGCACCAGCATGTACCCGCAGGGACGGGTAAGTACGGTTCCTCCTGCCTCGGCAGGATGGAACTGCTGGGTTCTCCTGTCCTCCCTTTCCTCTCCCACTGTCCCCCTTTTTTCTCCTCCCCTTGCAGGGCTTGCTGAGACCGGGGTACCTGTGGGCGGACTCTAAGTCCCGGTTGGGGGCTGTGCTGGCCTCACTTTTGGGAAGCCTCCGCTCGGCATCTCTGCGGCCTTCTCGTCCACATCGCTGTGTTTGGGGCGCCATTTTTTGGGGACGCGGGCGCCATTTTCTCTATGCCTGTAATTGCATTGAATTTTCCCAATGGCGGCCATTTTGTCATGGCCGCACTGTGGCGCAGGTCTGCATTGCGGGCGGCCATTTTCTTGTGGTCCGCGCCCTTTTCCCTGAGGCATCCGGCAGGCCATTTTGGAGTGGGTTTTGGCCTCTAGTGCTGGCTAGCTTCCTGAACGGCGCGAACAGCGCTGTTCACCTCACAGAACACCTCAGACACATGCTGTGTGCTGAAGGAGAGCAGGCAGTGGCGCTGAGCAGTCTCTTGCCTGGGTGGTGAGTACCCTGGGTAACCCCCCGGTCAGTGCAGCAAGGAGGGTGAACATTGTTTTTGGAACAGTGTCTTGACTTAGTCCCTAAGGACTGTCAGTGCGGCAAAAAATGGAGTCAGAAGCTGGCGTTTCTTCCCCAGACATTCCAGTGGCAGCAACCATGCCCCTGCACCTGCGGTACCTATGGACGCTTTGTCGGCGGTCCTGGAGTCATTTGTTGCCAGGGTAGAAGTGGGGTGTGGGCGTAAGGGGGGTTAAAAGCGCCCCCTCCCCCGCCATCGTACGGGGGAATGCTCTGACTCAGACTCGGGCCTGGCTGCGGTAAAGGACCCCGGTTCTGGTGTATCAGAAGATGCAGACCAGGACCTTTCGGGGTGAAAAGGACCCCTTGTCCGGGTCAGTGCCGGACAGAGCACTTGTAGAAGCACTTATCCATGCTGTGAGGGACACTCTCATGCTGGAGGATGCTGCTGGGACATCCGCTGAGGTATCGGTCCCTTTTGGGTCGCACAAACCAACCCGCTTCGTAAATTTTTTTTCCCTATGTATCTTACTTTGACAAGTTCATAGATAAAGAATGGGAAAGACCGCAGAGGCCCTTTGTGGTACCTCAGTGCATGGCGGTCCGTTACCCATTTGAAGAGACCCTTTTGAAAAAATGGGCTTCTCCCCCGGTTGTTGATCCCCCGGTCTCTAGGTTAAACAAAGTAACCACTATTCAGGTAGAGGGGACCCCTGCTTTTAAGGACCCTACAGATAGGAGGACCGAAGCGGTGAGCCGTTCCATGTTCACCATGCTGGGGTCAGCATTGCGGCCTATATTGGCTGCAACTTTGGTGTCGCAGACACTCACTGAATGGGCTAAGGTGTTTCACCAGGCAGTGGAGGAGCATCAGCTTCCTCCAGAATACGTGAGGCTGGCCGACCAGTTGGTACAGGGACTTATCTACGTCTGTGATGCTACCCTAGATGCGGCCCGTTTATTCTCCAGGGCCTCTGTATCTGCGGTGGTATTGCGCCGCATGATATGGCTGAAATGCTTCCAAGATAAACCTGGCAGATCTGCCTTTCAAAGGTGGAGGGCTCTTTGGTGCCTCACTGGACGCCATTATTAAGGATGTCACTGGAGGTAAAAGCACACTTCTCCCTCAGTCCACAAAAGGTAAGGAGCCACGCCGTAAGCCGGGGCCCTCCTTTTCCACGCATAAGCAGTATTTTTGTCAGTCAAGCCTGCTACCGCATGAAGTTTTGCCCCCGCCCGACTCCCGGGTGGGGGGGGGCGGCTTCGCAAATTTGCAGCTCAGTGGTCCTCCCTGCTTTCCGACCAATGGGTTTGTGAAGTGGTCACTTCGGGGTACGAGTTTCTTTCTTGTCTGCCAGACAGATTTTTTCCCTCAAACCTTCCTCTCCTTCCGGCTCGTCGGAATGCCCTAATGGGGGCAGTACAGGACTTGCTGAAGTGCGGGGTAATCATACCTGTGCCGCTGCAGGAAAGGTTTCAGGGATTCTACTCAAATCTGTTTGTGGTCCCAAAGAAGGACAGAGTTTGTCCAATCCTGGACCTCAAGGCCCTTTGTGAGGGTTCGGAAGTTCAGGATGGAATCGATCCGCTCGGTGGTTGCTGCGCTCCATCAGGGGAACTTTCTACCATCCTTGGACATCAAGGACACTTACTTGCATGTCCCCATCTGCGTCAGGCATCAGAGGTTCCTGCATTTTGCGATCGGGGAAGATCACTTTCAATTTGTGGCGCTCCCCTTTGGCCTAGCGTTGGCACCAAGAGTTTTTACCAAGGTGCTCGCCCCGATTCTGGCTTTGCTGAGACAGCACGGCATTGCTATCGTGGGCTACTTGGACGATCTTCTTCTGAGAGCTGCTTCAAGCTCAGAATTAGTGGAGGACGTGTCTATAGCCAGTCAAACCCTCCAAGAATTTGGTTGGGTGCTGAACCTCCAGAAGTCGGTGTTAGCACCAACCCAGTGCCTAGAATACCTGGGGTTGATTCTGGACTCCTCGGAGGCGAGAGTTTTTCTTCCCTTGGAAAAGTTAAAGACACTTCAGACTGCAGTGAAGTTGCTCACATCCCGCAAATGGTCGTCTCGCTTCTGCATGCGGGTCCTGGGCCTCATGGTAGCCTCCTTCGAGGCAGTACCTTATGCCCAATTCCACACTCGAGTCTTGCAGAAGGAGATTCTCTCCAAATGGAACAGATCTCCATTGTCTTTGGATCGTCAGATTTGGGTAAGTCACCTAGTCAGGGCCTCCCTGGGTTGGGGGCTGAGATCCCCGGCTCTTCAGTCCGGGAAGTCATTCCTTCCCTTCCATTGGACTGTAATCACGACGGACGCCAGCCTGACAGGTTGGGGGAGTCTGGGGAGTTCAGTCGGCCCAGGGTCGACTCCGGACGAATCCCAACTGCCGATCAATGTCTTGGAACTCCGGGCGATCAGGCTGTGCCTCTCCAATTGGTCACAGAGGCTACAAGGGCGTCCAGTAAGGATCCAGTCGGACAACGCCACGGCGGTGGCATACGTCAACCATCAAGGAGGAACAAGGAGCTCGGCTGCAGCGTCGGTGGTCGCTCACATCCTACAGTGGGCGGAAAGGAGGGTGCCGGCTCTGTCGGCCGTTTACATGCCGGGCGTAGAAAACTGGCAGGCGGACTATCTAAGTCGCCAGACACTGCACCAGGGGGAATGGTCACTACATCCGGAGGTGTTTCAACTCCTTTGCCAAAGATAGGGCACGCCAGACGTGGATCTCCTGGCGTCTTGACTCAATCGCAAGGTGTCAAGGTTTGTGGCCAGGTCCAGAGATCCCTGGGCAGACGCGTCAGACGCGTTGGTGGCTCCATGGGGTTAGTATCGGCTAATTTATGCCTTCTCCCCACTGAAACTTCTTCCTCGTCTGCTCCGCAGAGTGGAGGCCGAGGGGATCCCAGTGATCCTTATTGCCCCAGATTGGCCTCTGCGTTCCTGGTACGCCGATCTAGTGCACCTGGTGGCGGATGCACCTTGGCGACTACCGATGCGGGAGGACCTTCTCTCCCAAGGTCCCATTCTTCATCCTGCTTTACAGTCGCTGGCTTTAACAGCATGGCTATTGAGAGCCAGGTACTAAGGGACCGAGGCCTGTCGGATTCAGTCATTTCCACCATGCTGAGGGCACGAAAGTTGTCTTCTTGAAAGATCTGCCATCTCACGTGGAGAGCCTACATCTCTATGTGTGAGGAGATGGAGTGGCATCCACGGGTGTATTCTATTTCCAGGATCCTGCTGTTTTTACAGCGTGGAGTGGATCAGAAACTTGCCTTAAGCACCATTAAGGGGCAGATTTCAGCCTTGGCTGTTTTCTTTCAGCGACCCCTGGCGGCGCATTCACTGGTGAGTACTTTTGTGCAAGGGGTCCTACATGTGACTCCTCCGTTTCGACCACCACTACCTCCGTGGTATTTGAATCTGGTGCTCTCAGCACTTCAGAAACCTCCCTTTGAGAACATCAGGGAGATTCCTCTCTTGACGTTCTCTCAGAAAGTTGCCTACCTAGTAGCCATCACATCGGTCAGGAGGGTTTCTGAATTGGCTGCCTTGTCTTGCAAGTCCCCATACTTGGTCCTCCATAAGGATAACGCCCGCAGCCTTCCTTCCTTCCAAAGGTAGTTTCAGCCTTTCACCTGAATGAGGACATTGTACTTCCATCCTTGTGTCCTCGGCCATCGCATTCCAAGGAGCTTGCGCTGCATTCTTTGGACATGGTACGTGCCTTGCGGGTGTACCTGTCTGTTACGGCTCCGTTACGGAGGTCTGATTCACTGTTTGTGTCAGTGACTGGTCCAAAGAAGGGCCTGGCGGTCTCGTCTACCACCATTTTGCGGTGGATCAGACTGACCGCAATCCAGGCATATGCCCTTCAGGGGCGGGCGCGTCCCTTTCCTGTCATGGTGCATTCGACCAGGGCAATTGGTTCTTCTTGGGCTTTCCGGCATCAAGCGTCTGTCTCACAGGTGTGTAAGGCGGCGATCTGGTCGTCTGTTCACACTTTTTCCAAGTTTCACAAGGTTGATGTTAGTGCATCTTCGGATGCTTCCTTCGGCCGAAAGGTTTTGCAGGCGGCCGTTTGAGGTTGCAGCTCCTCCATTGAAGAGCTCTGTTTGTTTGGGGTTAGTTAGTTTTCAATTGCTGTTCCCACCTCTCGTTTTTTTTTACACTGCTTGGGGACGTCCCTACTGTCAAGAATTAAGGAGCTGTATCCGTCCATGGACGAAAAGAGAAAATAGGATTTTTGTACTCACTGTAAAATCCTTTTCTCTGTTGTCCATGGACGGACACAGCACCCACCCCTCCTTTAAGTTTGTACTGCTTTTTTACAAACTGAGCTGCTGGCTGCAGGGTGTGGGGTTATGCAGGGTGTGGGGTTATGACCTGGGCGGGGCTGTTCAACTCTGTTTAAAGTTACATGTATTTAAATATCTAACATGTCTGCCTAGTCCTCTCCTAATAGACAGGAACATAACCCTACTGTCAAGAATTAAGGAGCTGTGTCCGTCCATGGAGGTTAGAGAAAAGGATTTTACGGTGAGTACAAAAATCCTATTTTTAAATAACTTTACTATTAGTTCCCCTTCTTTCTATTTATAAACTGCTGCGCTGGGGGAGATCTTTTATGGACCTGTTCAAGTCATCAGCCGCTGCTGGATATCTGCTTGTTTGACCCTGTAACAGGAGGGCCTGGGGAACCCAGAATCTCTTAGAAAGTATGAGATACCCTTGCTTACGCTTCCCCAACGCCTCTTATGTAGATCACCCTGTGTCTCTAATAGGGGCACAGGGTGAATGTGCTAGTCAGATTCAATGCTGTATACATTGTATATATTGTGTGTTGGCTGTTGTGTACTATTTGCTGTGATGGGGTGGGGTGTGATTGCATTCTATTGTCTATTGTGGTAATTAAGTCTGCTACTGTGTTGATGTGTATTGGAGCTTGGTAGACAGTCTGGCTGCCTATTATAGGATATTTAAGTGTCTTTCTGTGAGGAAAGGGGGGGGGGGGAATCACTCCAGAAACCCCCCTGCTAAGACTGTTTACGGAAGGAGAAGTTTGAACACACCTGACCTGTATCACCATTGTCATTGGACAGTTTCCCAAGGGTGGGAGGGAAGTGTTTTGAAGAGAAATGTGTTACCATGTGCTGGCAATAAAGATTCATTCCCTGTTTGGAACCT
Organism: Rana muscosa; assembly: GCA_029206835.1. NCBI lineage: Eukaryota > Metazoa > Chordata > Amphibia > Anura > Ranidae > Rana > Rana muscosa. Next base: position 30,319,185 of record CM055127.1, on the reverse strand, counting down.
GAAAACAGAGCTGTGTGTCGTTATTGGGGGGAATTATTCTTATGGGTCTCGTTCGCCTGACTGTGGAGTGTCGGTAGCTGCCTTGTGTTCGGAAAGGGAATATCCTAAACGGCGTTAACCCCTTTCGTAATGGGAGTGCCGTTACAATTGGTGGCAAACCAAGCGGGATGATTCCCACAGCCAGAAGGACAGCTACAAGAGGACACAGGACAATGGAGGCACAGTATGAGCGGCTAAAGTTTGCTTCCCTCAAAGACTTACTGGAGAACCGGGGCCGACCGGCCAACAACCGTAAGAAAAGGGACATTATCACAGAACTAGTCGAAATGGATAGAGCCGAAAGACCCAACATAACGGAAAGGCCCAGCATAAGAGACAGGACACCCGAAGAGGCAAGTTTTGATCGGGCTGTTAAACTAAGACTGGCACAGTAACCCTCCAGCGGAGATCATAGACCTAGTTATAGCGGCTGTGGACGCAACTTGGCTACATCAAAAAGGTGCTGCAGCAGCAGAAGTCACATCAGCACCAACTGAAAGAATAGGAGAGGTACAGATACCAGTCGCCATGGAAGAGGAAGTCAGAAGGAGGTTACAAGAGATGCAGATACAGCATAGAGGACCAGTTTTAGAGGAGGTCCTGCTGGGATGGTCTGATTCGATCCGCTGCGAACTCTTAAAGAAAGCGCTAGCTCTCGAGCAGCAACACCAGGGAAAGGTTCTCCCCTCCATCTATGTAAGGTACTGGTCGCAGTATGATGTGCGAATGCTGTTATTGGGGGAACAACCGAAGCAGGAGTGGACAGCTGAGTTAAGCAGGCTGATCTGGGCAGAGATACGGTTGGACGAGAGCTACAGAGCCCTCCGGTGGTATGTAGCCCATGAGTGCCCGTGGACAGCGGATGACAGCCCCACGGAAGGCTTTGACTATGATGGCCTGGGATTGTTGTATTGGAGGCTGTCCAGTGACCCTCACTTTGGGAGTGGGGTTTGGAGGAAATAATGGAGCACAGAGAGCGAAAACTGAATGTCTCGGAAGGGCACTGAGAAGAGGAAGATTTAGAGTTTCTGGCTGTTCAGGAATGGGAGCTGGAGATCGCCTACAGACAGCTGCTAGAATCTGCTCAGCCGCAGGGTGGGGCTCCCTTTGCCTGGGACTATCAGGAAATACCAGTTGACAACTCTAAAATCCTGGCTGAAGAATCGGCAGTGGAAAATCGGGAGTTTGCCATCCCTAAAGCCAAAGCGGATGATGTGGAGTTCCAGGGAGCTAGGGCAGTTGGCTCATCTCCCCAGCCACAGATTACAGAATGTATAGACTTAATGGACTGTTCAGAGGATGTTATGGATTATGCATCGCCTGCTCAAGTACTGGCAGCAGGACAGAGTACTGCAGACCCCTGCTCTACACCCGTGGCAGTTTTGGAGGCCCAGGGTGAGAAGGTGATGGTTCCTCTTTCCCAGTGGATTTCAGAGATGCAGGGAGGAGAATCAGCCATTTTCCCTCCCCAACAGTTAGCCAGAGCAGATGGTGTGGAGTCCCCAGCAGAAGTGCTGGCAACAGGGCAGAGTGCTACCAACCTCTGCCCAGCACTGGAAACAACTGTGGAGTTCCAGGGAGTCGGGGCAGTTGGCCCCTCTCTCCAGCAACAAGCTGAGGTTGTAAAGCTTTTACTCCCAGCTGAATCACTGGCAGCAGGGCAGGATGCTACTGGCCGCTGCACACAACTGCAGCTTGAGCTGATATCGGTGGATGGGACTGTGGTCTCCACTCACAGCAACCCAGCAGAAGAGCTGGCAACAGAGCAGAGTGCCGCGGGCCTCTGCTCTCAACTAACAGAAGAGGGAGTTCCTGTGGTAGTGGATGGGACTTTGGTCTTCACAGACACAACCCCAGAATATGGTGCGACACTGAGACAGGAGGATGTCAGCCTTGCTTTGCAAGCACTGGGGGATTTTCACCTACCACAAGTGGATGGGACTTCAGTCTCCACTTGTATACCCCAGGGATGCTGGGCAGTTGGCCCAGATCCCCAACAGCATGACGGACTGAGCCCAGTCACCCTGTCTTCTCTCCAGCGGCTGAAAGGACTCCAGGGAGAAGGGCCAGTCCAGGCCTCTCCCCAGCGGCGGGTATGTTCTCTGAGAGAGGCCGAGGTTGGCTGGGTAAGTAATGCTCTGTTTGGAGCAATATATTTGGGGTACTGTGTGGATACCAGCATTGGAGGAATGGAACTATGGACTAACTTCAGAATCAACTCGTCTGGGGTCTCCTCCTGTGTTAGTCTCCTGCCGAAAGGGGAGAGATGTAATGGGAGGGCCCGGGGAACCCAGAATTTCTTAGAAAGTTGAGATACCCTTGCTTCAGCTTCCCCGACGCCTCTTATGTGTAGATCACCCTGTGTCTCTAATAGGGGCACAGGGTGAATGAGAACCCCACTATGATCTGTGCTAGTCAGATTCAATGCTGTATACATTGTGTATATTGTGTGTTGGCTGTTGTGTACTATTTGCTGTGATGGGGTGGGGTGTGATTGCATTCTATTGTCTATTGTGGTAATTAAGTCTGCTACTGTGGTGATGTGGATTGGAGCTTGGTAGACAGTCTGGCTGCCTATTATGGGATATTTAAGTGTCTTGCTGTGAGGAAAGGGGGGGGATCACTCCAGCAACCCCCCCCCTGCTAAGACTGTTTACTGAAGGAGAAGTTTGAACACACCTGATCTGTATCACCATTGTCATTGGACAGTTTAACCCGCCCTGTTTCCCAAGGGTGGGAGGGAAGTGTTTTGAAGAGAAATGTGTTACCATGTGCTGGCAATAAAGATGCATTCCCTGTTTGGAACCTGAAAACAGAGCTGTGTCTCCTTATTGGGGGGAATTATTCTTATGGGTCTCGTTCGCCTGACTGTGGAGTGTCGGTAGCTGCCTTGTGTTTGGAAAGGGAATATCCTAAAAGGCATTAACCCGTTTTGTATTGGGATTGCCGTTACAGACCCTAATGCCCCGTACACACGATCGTTTTTCATGCCGTTAAAACTGCCATTTTAAAAAATGGCCCTGAAAAATGATCGTGTGTATGCTCCAGAGCATTTTTAACGACGTGAAAAACGGCCATTAAAAATTCCGGACATGCTCTCTTTTTTCACGTCGTTTTTCATGTCGTTTTTTTTAACGACGTGAAAAACGATAGTGTGTATGCTTTAACGACGTGAAAAAAAACGCGCATGCTCAGAATCAAGTATGAGACGGGAGCGCTCGTTCTGGTAAAACTAGCGTTCGTAATGGAGATAGCACATTCATTACACAGTAACGGACTGAAAAGCGCGAATCGTTGCTCAACAAACTTTACTAACATGAAGGGTGGCGCCATTCGAACGGAACTTCCCCTTTATAGTGCCGTCGTACGTGTTGAACGTCACTGCGCTTTGCTTGATCGGTTTTTTTAATGATGGTGTGTACGCAAGGCAGGCTTGAGAGGAAACATGAAAAAAAACGAGGAGAAAAACGTCGGTTTAAAAAATGACATTTAAAACGATCGTGTGTACGGGGCATTAGACTGAAAAGCTAGAGGTCCAATAGATCTGGTGAGTGGGGACACAGAAGGGGAGTGTGTCACACCACAGAGTGGAAATTTGGCGCATGTTGCACTTTTTTGGGACGTTATTTAAATATTATTACATTATTTTTGATTTATATATACACAATTGTTATTAACTTGTACACTGTTGCAAGTGTTATGTATTAATTTGTAGTGTTAAGAGCACCTTAAGAGATTATTTCTGTGATACATTTGTACACTATTTTGATGAGTATATTTTGCACGGTTGCGAGCACTGTAATCTGTTATTATTTTTTTTGCATTGATGGATTGAAATTCGGGCAGTACCTGCTGAACCGGCTGAATTTCAATATGTCTATGGCTGGCTTTAGATGTAGCTTGTCTAGGCTTAAGTGTACAAGGATTCTCAGGTAGTGTATTGAAAAGTTACAGTAATTTTTTAGATTTGAGACTCTCCAAATCATTAATAAATCCATATTGTGGATTTAAAGGCAAGGCGATTCTGATAATATTGGGCAGTGGAGTAAACAATAGCAAAACAATTGAACAACAATAAATAATGTATTCTAAAGGCACAAGTAAAAGGAGAAGCAAACAATACCACTCTACTAGGTAGCGCCCTAGCACATCAATGTGTTGCGAGGGACTTCACTTAGGGGGACAAATGATGATGATGATGATGATGATGATGATGCTGCAGCTGTAGGAAAAGATACTGATTCATAAAAGGACTACAGATATTACCAACACAGCAAGTAGGTATTGGAAGCAGTGGCGATAACACAACAAAGGAAAAAACTAAATCCTCAGCTTAAAGTGTAAAATACTGGTACAAGTGGTAGGAAAAGGGTTACATTTTGTAATTGGTACTAAAATTATTAGGGCTGTTACTGATTAAAATTTTCGTGTTCGATTAATCAAAATTTTTTTTTAATCGACTAATTTCAATTAATTATAACGCACATACAGATCCAACTACTGGAGATAAAATCGATGTAGCTACATAAACTGTAAAAAAAATGAAAGAGGAAGTAAAAAAAGAGGGATGGAGGGACAGCAGGCCCAGATCCTACACCACAATAGAAATATGTGTACTCCAGAAAGTTTAACAATCAGCAGATAAAGATACTCCAAACACCTGGTGTTAGCTCTTCAATCATCCCGGCACCATGGTTGTTATGGTGTCCGGGTGATTGAAGTGCATTATTTCTATTATTACACTGTAATATAAAATGAAATCATTCAACTCACCATAATACAGAATCAGAATCAGTGGGAGCTCCGAGTGCTTCCTTACATCTCAGGTGTCCTCAGCCAGCGGAGTGCCTCCTTATATCTCAGGTGTCCCCAGCGGAGTGCCCCCTTACATCTTAGGTGTCCCCAGCGGAGTGCCCCCTTACATCTCAGGTGTCCCCAGCAGAGTGATTCCTTACATCTCAGGTGTCCCCAGCGGAGTGCCACCTTACATCTCAGGTGTCCCCAGCGGAGTGCTTCCTTACATCTCAGGTGTCCCCAGCGGAGTGCCTCTTTACATCTCAGGTGTCACCAGCGGAATGCCTCTTTACATCTCAGGTGTCCCCAGCGGAGTGCCACCTTACATCTCATGTGTCCCCAGCGGAGTGCCTCCTTACATCTCAGGTGTCCCCAGCGGAGTGCCCCCTTACATCTCAGGTGTCCCCAGCGGAGTGATTCCTTACATCTTAGGTGTCCCCAGCGGAGTGCCATCTTACATCTCAGGTGTCCCCAGCAGAGTGCTTCCTTACATCTCAGGTGTCCCCAGCAGAGTGCTTCCTTACATCTCAGGTGTCCACAGCGGAGTGCCTCCTTACATCTCAGGTGTCACCAGCGGAATGCCTCCTTACATCTCAGGTGTCCTCAGCGGAGTGCCTCCTTACATCTCAAGTGTCACCAGCGGAGTGCCTCCCTACATCTCAGGTGTCCCCTGCGGAGTGCCTCCCTACATCTCAGGTGTCCCCTGCGGAGTGCCTCCCTACATCTCAGGTGTCCCCTGCGGAGTGCTTCCTTACATCTCAGGTGTCCCCTGCGGAGTGCTTCCTTACATCTCAGGTGTCACCAGCGGAGTGCCCCCTTACATTGCAGGTGTCCCCAGCGGAGTGCCTCCTTACATCTCAAGTGCCCCACCCTTGGGGCCCTTCTATAGCTCAGCAGCGGTGTCTCCTCCGCTATAACTGAAGGCCGAGGCAAAAAGGAACTAATTAGAGGCGGAGCCGGCCGGCTACAATATAGAAATTGAGCTGCTGGACCGCCACCCCGTTCCACAACAGGTCACAGATGACAGACAGACCGGGGAGGGGGTGGGCGGCACCGCAGATCTATTTCTATTTCGGCAGGATCCCTTCTCGTTCTGGTCTTCAGGAAAATGGCGGCCGGCGGTGACATTATCTCTGCCGGCCGCGGACCTCTAGTGGTGAGCATCATCCTCACAAATATAGCTAATGCAGCACCAAAATCTGTATTCTATCCACATCAGGCTAAAGGCCTGTTCATCAACACATTCTACCACATAGTCTATGTAGAATGTCAGAACATTTGCAGCAACATTAAGCAAGAGAAACATAACCTCCCCAAAATAGAAGCCAGGGTCCTAAAATCCTTACAGGGTAATAATGAAATTACCATAAAATAATCCAATAAGGGCAGAGCCATAATAATTCAAAGCAGAAACGATTATTTATCGGAAAGCAGGAATTTGTTAACAGATCACACTACAAACTTACGTTTAGATTAGATTAAGACCCCTTACCATGTTACAGAGCTGAACTTAGGAGCCTAGTAGACCAAGCATTATTCGATGTAGTAATAAACAAGAAAGGATACACCTTTCTATTCTGAGGCCTCGTACACACAACCGAGTTTCTCGGCAAGAACCAGCAAGAAACTTGCTGGCAGAGATGTCTTGCCAAGAAATTTGTTTGTGTGTATGGTTTCTCGTCAAGAAAACCGACAAGTAATCTCGACGAGAAAATAGAGAACCTGCTCTCTATTTTCTCATCGAGATTCTCGTCGGCATGTTTCTCGACGAGAAAAGTGAGTGTGTGTACACTTACCTGTCCTCCGGGAAGCCCGCGCATGTTCGAAATGAATTAGACGCATGCGCGGTAGCTTCCTAGGCATAGATAGGGTATACCAAGATGGCGGCGACGGCATCGAATGTGACCAGCGCATGCTCGTCGTAGTCGATGACGTCACCGCGTACGCTCCATTCAAAGAACCGCGGGTTCTTTGAATCGAGCGTCTGTACACTCGGCCGGGACAAGTTTCTTGTCCAAGAATCTCGTTGAAAAAAAACGACATGTTTTTTTTCAACGAGAATCTCGGCCGTGTGTACGAGGCTTGAGAATTCTTTGATGAATCACATTTCTACCATTTCATCAAAGTAAATAAGAACCCCTTCAATCCAGTGGGATGCCCAATTAGTTCCAGTGTAGGTGGGAACCTACCTATACCTTCTTCACCTACTTTAATCCCCACACAGTGGGTTTATGCACTGTTAACTACTTTGTTACTCAACAGCTAAACTTAACTCCATTTCAAAACAAGTTCATTCTGGATAGTTTTCATTGGAACACAATTATTTAAAATTTCTAGGAGAGGGGGGGCGTGGCTTGACGCATGGAGCAGTGAGACGTGTTCTCTCTCAGCTCCCTGATCCTTCAGCTCCACGGACCATATAACGGCTGGAAACTCGCCAGAAAATCGCCCAAACCTCAGCACATGGGGAAAGACAGGAACCGGGCACAGAAGGGAACTGGTGGGAGCAGAAAGGGAGGCGATCTGGAGGAGTTTTTTGCCAGATCTCGGAACGCTGCACAGCGCCGATCCGAATCCAAGATGGCGCCTGAGCCATCCCTGCACTCTCAGGTGAGCAAGGACAATAGCTACCCCCTCCCTGGGGAAACTGATTTTATGCTCACCAGAAGCCGCTCTAATGCCTCCCTGGGCTCTGGTGAAGGCTGGGATATGGAGGCACAGATCCGTTCCCTGCACAGCTATGTCAGGTCCCTGCCCACTAAAGCAGACTTTGAACACTATGTTAACAGGATAGAGAAATCCTACAAGAAAGAGATCTCTGACGTCAAGAAAGATGTGGGTGCGCGCTTTGAGGACATAGATGCTGCCACTGACAGTCTTAGCGCCACAGTACAGTCGCATGACAAGATCCTTAACGCCCATACCGTCATGCTGCAGCAACTTGCGTACCAACAGGACGACATCGAAAACCGTAATCATCGCAATAATATCCGCATCTGCGGGATCCCCGAGTCAGTGGACGCCAAAAATCTACCTGCGGCGGTGACCGCCATCTTTAATCAATTGTTGCAGCACCCTAAATATGACCCCATTGAGCTGGACCGGGTCCACAGAACGTCCGGTCCGCGGACCCCGGACCCCTCCTTTATCCGAGACACCCTGTGCCGAGTGCATTTCTACAAGATCAAAGAGGACATTATGAGAGCTGCTAGCTAGCAGGACACCATACGCTTTAACGACACCCCCGTGATGCTTCTTCCAGATCTGTCCCGTCAGACACTGGCGATGAGAAAAGCCCTGAAGCCGCTCACGCAGCTCCTACAGTCGAAGCAGATGAAATACCAATGGCGGTTCCCGTTCCATCTACGAGTCCATCATGAGGGCAAAACCGCCATCTTTCGCATGCTTGGGGACCTGCCGTCCTTCCTCAGCACACTGGCACTCCCACAGGTGTCTATCCCGGATTGGCCATTCACGCCGACTACTTCTGGCCTACCCTTTGCCCCCTCCTGGCAGACACAGGGACGCAAACACTACTCCAGGCCCCCGCCTCAACGAGACTCGGCCGATTGAAACTGCCCTGATTGAATTTGATACTCCCCTTGTTTTGCTATTTCAGGGTCCCCCCCCTGAGATGACACAGGGCGGAAGCGGACGAGTCACTATTGCAGTCTGCCTCCCCTGTACCTGGGTTACTGCCATTGTTTTCTGAGGCCTATTCTGCTGCCCTCACCCAGTTACTGTTTCTTTCTTTCATGTGGTTTATTCACCCTAAGACTTGTACTGTTCTAATGGTTTTCTCCTTGTTAACCCCATTGTGTTTTCCACAGGTTACTCATACTACCTAGCCCAGGACATAGACCTTTTGTCATGTATTAACTAATAATTTCCCTGTGCAGCCTGGATTTGCATGTTTCTCTTTTGCAGTCACCTCCCACCTGTGTATTTTATGCTGTATTAACACTACGCCATGTTATGTGTCTGCCTATACTTCGAGTTTCCTTACACGTGTTTTTGACCAATTTCATGTAGCGCTGTTTTCAGGTCATGGTTGCTGTATATTGGTCCTGTTTATTGTTTGAATTTCCATGGAGCTGGTATCCGGGGAGCTACCCCGCCTGGCGAATTCCCACTGCACCCCCCCCCCCCCAAAGGGGTTTTTCTTTTTATCAGTGTTGATATGGACACTGACTGGTATACGGCTGTATGCCATGCTATGAGAATTTTTTTTCTCTCATTTGCAGTCTTTTGGAGCCACCTTGTGGCCTTTTTTGTTATTGTTCGATTTTTTCTACTGAATTTGATATGTTGGTCATCTTCCTCACTTGCCCTTTTTGTATACTTTTTGATGTTTTTGTTACTCATCGCAAGAGGTGGGGACGGTGACCGTGCTGATACCAAGTATTTCTATGTTCCCCTGATCCTGCTGATCTATGCCACCCCCCCCCCCTTCTTCCCTCCTGTCTACTCCCCTCATTTCTCTCTTTTACTCTCTTACCTCTCTTCTTTCTCTCTCTCTTTCTGGGCCTTCTGTGGCACTGTTCTCCTCCCCATGAGCTGCTGACCTATGACACGTCTACCTTGTCTAACTTCTCCCCCTATCCCCACCCCCCCCCCCCACCTGAATGTGTCATGGCTTTGGTTTGCCCGATAGCTTTTAGCGTCTTTTAATTGTAGGGGGTTTAACACACCAGAGAAGCGAAGCCAGATTCTCTACCACTTTCATAAAAAACGCTCTATCATTTTAATGCTACAGGAAACGCATTTCCGTACGGATTCCATACCTACACTACGTAACAGGTACTACCCACATTGGTACCATAGTACTAATCCCCAAGCCAAATCTAAGGGAGTATCCATTGCCTTCCATAAATCATTTAAACCTGAGGTTCTAGACTCCCTTGTTGATGTCAATGGTCGGTTCATCTTTCTCAAACTGAAACTAAACAATTTTCTCTTCACAGTGGCCAACATTTATGTACCGAATGTGGGTCAGGCTCGGTTCCTCTCGTCGGTTCTCACCAGACTATCCTCATTCGGGGGCCCATGCTTCATCATTGGTGGGGATCTCAATATCGTCATGTCCCCGTCTGCAGACTCTTCCTCGGGTAAGTCCTCTGTTCCACACTCTACCCTCACACGCATCAAGGCCCTGCTACATTCCTCCCACCTAGTGGATGTTTGGCGTGTCCAACATCCCGCGGACAGAGATTACAGCCATTACTCAGCTGCACACAATTCATATAGCAGACTCGACCACTTCCTCATATCCCAATCACTACTGGATTCGCCCATTCAGGCGACGCTGGGTCACCTGCCTTGGTATGACCATGCGCCGATCTTCCTGACCCTTGCACGTCCCCCAACTTTCCGTAGAAGTACACAATGGAGGCTTAATGACAATCTGCTGCGGGACTCCATCTGTGTGGCGGAAATCTCCAAGGCCATCCGAAACTTTATTTCAGATCACTCCTCAGATACTACCTCTCCTCCCACTCAGTGGGAGGCCCTGAAATGCGTGGTCCGTGGCATATTTATACAGCACGGCTCACGTCTCAAAAAGATACGAGTGGATGACATCCGCCGTCTCCTCTCTACTATAGCGGAACTTGAACCTGTCCACAAACAAAACTTAGACCCCGCCATTTTTGTCAGACCGTCGAATGCCCGCAGAGACCTACTCCAGCTACTAGACGCACATTCCTTAATAGCCCGGGATAGGGCACGCAACTACCACTATTCACTAGCAAATAAATGCGGCAAACACCTGGCTAGGGTCCTCCATCCTAGACCTCCCCGATACTCCATTCCCTTTATTACACATTCTAATCAAACTAAAACGTTTAACACGAACGGCATATCCTCTGCCTTCCGGGACTACTACTCCAGACTCTACAACCTACAGCCCGCTACCCCACCCGCACGCACCACCCCCACGACTGATGACATGCGAGATTACATTATGGAGACGGCGTTACCCCCCATTGCCTCACCAGAGGTCGAGGAACTGGACAGGCCTCTGGTCGCGCCCGAATTTATGGGCGCCATCAGAGACTTGAAAATTGGTAAATGCCCTGGCCCGGATGGGTACACCCCCGTTTTTATAAAACTTTTGCCCCCCTATTGGCCCCACTTTTGGCGAAGACGTTCAATGCTATAGATGACTCCAACCCGCCACCTAAAAGCTTTTTGTCCGCCAACATCTCCGTTATACCCAAACCGGGCAAGGATCCATCTCAATGTAGCAGTTATCGGCCAATATCTCTGCTCAATGTCGACCTGAAACTGTTCGCAAAGGTATTGGCCAATCGCTTATCCCCTCTACTCCCAGGAGTGATCCATAATGACCAAGTAGGATTTGTCCCGGGTCATGAGGCACGGGACAACACCAGCAAGACCATTCACCTAATCTCTTTTTATCCGGCGCTGAGAAAGCGTTCAATCGGGTCAACTGGAGATTTCTCCGGCTCTCATTAGAACAGTTAGGCTTGGGCAAGACCTTTATCTCTAGGGTATTGTCTCTTTACTCCCATCCCTCGGCCTCGGTCCTAGTCAATGGCACCGCCTCTGACCCGTTTGATATCTTCAATGGTACCCGACAAGGCTGCCCCCTTTCCCCCCTCTTATTTGTCATTGTCATAGAACACCTAGCCTGCGCCGTTAGACAAAATACCTCTATACACGGTATCCAAACACCTTCCTCTCATTACAAATTGTCCCTCTATGCCGATGATCTCCAGGACTACATTCAACAGCCCCATACTTCCTTGCCATCCCTTTTCTCAGAATTCCATCGCTTTGGCTCGTTTAGCAATTTCTAACTTAACATTTCTAAGACTGAAGCTCTCAATATCTCCCTTCCCCCGCCACAATGTCTGTACTCAGGGCGAACTTCTCTTTCCAGTGGCAGGCGAAGGGTGTTTCGTACCTAGGGGTCGTCCTACCCTCTAACCTCTCCAATCTCTTTTCTTTAAACTATGTTCCCTTACTCTCCCGTCTACGGAAAGATCTAGAGGAATGGGGGGGGGGTCTTCTTTACCGTGGTTTGGACAAATCAATACCCTGAAAATGGACACCCTGCCCAAACTTCTGTATCTCCTGCAAACTGTCCCTGTCCTGGTCCCCAAATCTTTCTTTGCCTCTCTACGCTCACTCGCTGTTAGATTTCTGTGGAACCGGGGGTTACCTAGAGTGAGGTGTAATTTGCTCACTCGCCCAAAACTGCAGGGTGGAGCAGGCCTCCCTGACTTTGAGTCCTATTATAAGGCCGCCCACGTAGCGCGCATCCTTGAATGGTTCCCTCGTCTCTTCTTAAAGGCCTCTGTAGCCATAGAACAGGATTTAGCTCCCGTGGATCTCCGAGCATTACTATGGGGATACAAAAATGAACTCACTCGTATTCCCTCTTGCTCCCCTCTGACGTTGGCCTCTCTCAGATTGTGGTATAATAGGAGACTGAATTCCACTCTATCCTCCGAACCCTTACCATTGTCTCCCCTATTTGATAATCCCGCCTTCCCCCAGGGTGTAGGGACAACGACGATAGGCCTCTTCAAGAGGACTGACTGGCCCTAAGCGCACTACTTTATACACCCGACACAAGGGACACCTGTGACATCAACGGAACTTTGCGATTTGCTCACTAACCTGCACTTGTCTACTTTCACAAAACATTTACATTCTTCATTCCAAATACATCGACCTAGAACGGAGTTTGAACGACTGTGTTCCCTCTCGGAGACGCCCAGACACCTCCTCTCGACCATATATTGCTCCTACAAGCCCTTACGCACACTGATCTACCTTCTTACACCAGGCTGTGGTCTGCAGACTTAGGTGAGGACATCCCGCAATCTGATTGGCAGACCTCGTTCCATTTTACCCATAAGTCCACGATTTCCTGTTACTCACAGGAAAAAAACTACAAGATCCTGTCAAGGTGGTACAGAGACCCCTCCAGACTACATAAGATTTTTCCGTCCACCTCAGCATCTTGTTGGCAATGTTCTGCCTCTACGGGGACCTACTTACATATCTGGTGGGTATGCGAGAGGATCCGCCCCTTCTGGAATCAGGTATTTGATTGCTATAACACACTGTACGATGAATCTTTGACTCCCTCCCCTAAGATTGCCCTTCTCTCTATACTCCCGGGATCGATTACCTCACAGAAACGGAATCTACTCCGCTTCTTTATGTCATCGGCCAGACAGCTCATCCCATCCTACTGGAAAACAACCACCATTCCTCCTTTGTCACATTGGGTCTCGATTATGAACGACACTATGAGAATGGAGGAAATGCTGGCCCTTGACAACGACACCTTTGACAAATATAAATTATTGTGGCTCATCTGGCTTTGCTTCTCCTCCTCCGATACTCTCACGAATATGTTGTCTGCTCCGACGTGATCATTCCTGCACATTACGTGTCACTGAGATGGGCTGGGTTTCCACTTTAGAGTCTCCCCGCACCCCACAACACCATCATCCTTCTGTAACTGTCTCCTCGGCAGCTCTTAAACTTTTCTTTACTCTCTCCCCTCTCATTTCTCTACTGTCTGTCTCTTCTCTTTTTCCGTCTTTTCCTCCCCTTTCCATTCTTTTCTGTCCTACCCCACTCCCATCACCTGATCCACTAATCCCAAATTTATTTTTATTTTTATTTTTACTTTATCGCCCTATCCTTTCCTTTTGTTTTTACCATCCCCTCCTTATACGGTATCTGGTGGTTATAATCTTACCATGATTGACGAGGCTATTATAGCCAACTCTACCTCTTTTATTGATTTACGGTCATTGTTGTTATCACTGTTGTACGTAGTACTGTGAGTCCAGCTGTGGGCGATATCCATCTTCCTGACTCATCACGCCAGCTTACCCGTGACTGTCTTCAGTTTGTAACCTTACATATTGTTTTATGTATACTTTGTTAAAATACCAATAAACATATTTTCAACCCTTAAATTTCTAGGAGAGTACTATCTACAAACACAGGGCACAGCTATGGGTGCAAACCATGCACCAGTTACACCATCTTATAATGGGGTACTGGGAAGAACACTACATTTGGAGAAAGAACTCTTTTGCAAAACATATAATCTATATCAGTCGCTATACTGGTGACTTTTTTTTACATTACTGTAACTATAATGGGCCTCTGTATCCCCCCCCCCCATGTTGGAGATCCACATACCTTAATGTTCCTGGACCTGGAATTATTTCATAATAACTGCAAAATATATACTAGACATCATCTTAAGCCAACTAGCAGGGACTCATATCTGAATATTAACAATTTTCATCACAGAAAATTAGTTACCAAAAGTCCAAAGAGCAAATTTTACAGATTGAGGAAAAAATTGCTAAAAAATGGAGGACTGCATACAACAGAGTGTGATATTAAAAAATACACTTCTGGACAAGTGTTACCAAGACTGAGGAGTCTTTCCAACTATATTTGGCAGATTACATAACCCTTAAGACTCCCAATGCTGCCAATTCTCCTAAGTCCATTTTGTCATGTGCTACAATACACAGCATTGGTGCATTGAAAAAGCAATCAAGTGGAATTGGCATATCCTGCAGCAAGATTTTTAGTAGTAGATCCTACCTTACTGCTTATACCCAGATTCATTTTTAGGCATGCACCAAACTTGGCTTCAAATATAGCATTCAGTACATTAGGACTCCTTAAAGATCCAGCAACCTCTGTTTCTCTTCAACCGCAAAGGCAACTTGCACTGCAAAAAATGGAAGTGCAAAACTTGTGCATTTATTACCCATGGTCAATTGTTCTTTTGAAATCATTGGGCCACAAAAACCCTTAGATGCCAGTTTGGGCACCACCAACATAATACTGAGGCTTGCTTTCCAAAAAACACACTGTATCCTGCCACATTTCAGCTAAACATAAGTCCACCAAAGGTCTTAAGGTCCTTGCAATAAAACATATACCAAGTAATTGGTTCCAGCCAGAAAGATTCTGCAAATTATGCAAACAGGAAACCTGTCTCTGCTCAGTCCCAATGGTCTTAATGAGGAATTGGATGCTAGCACTGTCCTTTAAGATAATTTTTTCCCTGATGTCTCAAGAACTGGAATACACAGTTCAGTTTTTGGCACCAGTTCACAAAAGGATATCAGGGAACTGGAGAAAGTACAGAGAAGTGCAACCAAACTGATGAGAGACATGGAGGAGCTCAGCTGTAAGGAAGGATTAGAGGAACTGAATGTATTCTCTCCTGAGCAAAGGAGATTTAGAGCCCATTCACACAGGGACGACTTTGGATCTGACTTCAAGTCGCCCCAAGTCGCCCCTAGTTGCCTCAAGTCGCGCTGCATGAGAAAATCAATGTAAGTGAATGCACACTACTGCAGTTGCTCCGACTTCAGAAAAGGTTCAGACTTCTAGGCGACTTGTAGGCAACTTGTACCCATTGATTTCAATGGATGTCGCCTCAGAAGTCGGATCACTGTCTTAACAGAAACAACAATACAGGAAGAGAACATACATTTCTCAGGCAAACCCCTCCCTCCCACAGAGCTGATTCTTGTTTGATTGGCCACTGGAAAGCCTCCTGCCCTGAAGGCAACTTGAAGTTGCCTTGTAAGTTGCCTCATGTCACGCTGTGATTCATACTCAAGTCGTGTTGAAGTTGCCTCCCAAAGTCGTGCTGGAAGTCGTGTTGCCCCTGTGTGAATGGAGTCTAAGGAGGGATATGATCAACATGTATAAATACATACAGTAAGTGGTCCATATAATGAACTTGGTTTTGGGTTAGTCACTTTAAGGTCATCACAGAGGATAAGGGGCACTCTTTACATCTGGAGAAAAAGAGATTTAATCTTCAAATATAAAAAGGTTTCTAAACAGTAAGAGCTGTGAAAATATGGAATAGACTCCCTCAAGAGCTGGTTCTGTCCAGCTCAGTAGATTCCCTTAACATTTTTACTGCCAGAGCCGGGGTTTTTTGCACACATTTAAAAAATCATTTAAGGGCTGAAGATTACAAAAAGCCTCCAAACATTATTTATTTTCTGAAAGCAGACACCCTAGAGAATAAAATAGTGGCAGTTCCAAATTGTTATGTAACACAATATTACGACCTAGGAAACACAAAAATTTCAATAATAAACACACTAAAGTAAATTTTAGGACACAAAACGCAATAGTCCGATAAGAGAAAGAGCTGGGTACACACCGCTCCTAAGCTGTCTGCAGGATCTCATATGCTGCTGTATGAATCGGGGTGCCTGCCTGGTCCGCAGCCAGAGGAATCCATGGAAAGCAAAGAGAAAGGGTGGCACATCCAGAGATTAAAAGCAATACATTTTATTGAAGATCCGTAAAAACAAAGAAACATGATACACAAACGATCCAAAGGTGCTCAGTAGGCACGTTTCACACAAACGTGCCTACTCATTACTAATGGCTCGAGGTGTGCATGTTCATTTATAGCTAAGAGTCCGCTGGTGGGACCAATCAAAGGCTAGGCAAGGTAAAAAAAAAACACTCACCTGACATGGAAGGATACCCTCCACAAACTCCAGACTAAGTGCAAATGAACGAGGTAAATAAGCACACAAATTTATATATATATATATATATATATATATATATATATATATATATTGTGAGGGTGCGACTTTGTGCGACCTTCAAGAGGGTTGGTTTATGCCAGATTTGGTAAAGAAAGACACTCTGATGGAACAGCTGTGTCTTGGGCTATTTAGTTCAGAGGTGATTATGGAACAGGGCTCCACCCAACAGAGAGGAAGTCTGTGTGTCTGAGAGCCGAGTGGGCTCTCATCCTCTGAAGTGGAGTCAGAGGCGGTGCATGTCTGCAGGAGGCAGACACCGTTAGTGATACAGCAACAAAGGTGCTGACCAGGAGAAGCTAGGAGAAAGCTGAAACTCTTGGACACTGTTTGGGTCTGAGGAACAGACCGTCAGGCCTAGGCTAAAGGCCTGGATCGCTGGAAGGTAAAGCTACGAGGCTACTGTTAGTATGAAGGATACAGGAATGGTGGAACCCTCCTGTGAATACTACAGATGTGTTTGTGAACTTTTGTGCTTTTAAATAAAAATGGGCTACCATGCCCTTAAACAGAGTTGCTGACTGGCTCGCATCACTGAAAAACGCATCTACTACGAGAGCTAACAACCCCCAATCTTACAAGTGGTGGAGATATTGCTTTGGGCAGTTTTTGGAAGAGTTCCAGATCCTCGCATACCAAAAACAGTGAGTAAAAAGAAACTGTGTGTTTAACAGCAATACTGTGATGAACAGCCTATCTGAAGGAAAAGTTAAAGTTTTCTGCGGTGAACTGCTGCTAGCTGTGTGTGGCAGCCAGGCGAACTGCACAGGAGTTCAATTAATGGACTGTGTAGTATACAGGTGATGTGCCTGTGGAAGTGAGCTCAAGCAGAGAGTGAAGTCTGCATGTGAAAGTGTGCTGTTTGCAAGTCTTGGAGACAGTACTTCAAAATTTTCCTGTGTTAAATGGAACTGTGTTAAAAAAAAAAAAACGTTGTTGGCCTGACTGCAGAGATGGGGAGGGCAAAACGCAAAAAGGAAGCCATGTTTGCTGAGATGAGAGACAGAGCTGGTGTTGTCCCTAGCAACACTGGTGAAAGGAGTGCACAGGTGTCTGCAAGTATGGAGAGTTCACCAAAGTATGAGTCTGCAGTGGATTGGTGCAGGCGACACTTGGCCGCACTGAACCAAGTTAAAGGGGAAGGACATGTTGCCCCTGGCAACGCTGGTGCAAGATGGCCAGCTATCAATGAGCAAAGGTATGAGAAGCCTGCTCTGAGTGTAAAGAGTGAGCAGATGGGTGTGGTTGCCCATGGCAACAAAGCAGAAATCCGTACAGCTGACTTCATACGGCCTATGTTGCCTTCTGAATGTGTTGAGGACTTTTTGGATGAGTTTGCGATGATTGCTTCCTACAGAAGATGGCCCAGAAATCGCTGGGTTGAGTTGGTGCAACCTTTTCTGATCGAGGAGTACCAGGAGGTGTACCGTGGGATGTATAGTAACCGAGATGACTACGATAATTTTCTAGAAGCAGTCCAGTCTAGAGAGCGCTACAAGAGATCAGCGGGGAGAAGGTGGTCTCCCATAGCAACAGGAGAAAGTCGCCAAGTGCCATGCCTGGAATGTGGTCAGCTGAGCCACGCGTTCTTTTCTTGTCCAAGCTTGTGGAATACAGCTGCTGATCGTGTTGTTGGGCTTAATGCTTTGCCTGCAGGCTATGATGGAAAATCCAAGATGGATGTAATGTTACCCTGTTTCCAGGAGGGGGCGTCATCTTGTGAGAGCATGGCAAAGAAGGGACAACGCCCTCAATTGAAGTCTTCAACCCATGCTAAAGAGAATGGTAAGACTGTTCCTGTTAAAATCATGGGAAAGGCTGACTGTGTTGGTTACTTACAATGAAGTGGAAGTGACCCCAGAGCAGAGATCCACTGAAGGTGAAAAAATGAACTTGCTGCAGTGTGCTACCCAGATCAGTGGGGAGACACAGGTTAAAACCCTGCTTGCAGCGAGGTCAAAAATTGAAAAGGACATATGGACTCTGGGTACAGCTAAGGTAATCCAGCGGAGTGCTGGAAAGGATGTGCTAGGGGTGACCAAAGCAGTTGGTATGCCATGTTCCCTAGTGACAGGTGCTGTGCAGTTGCCAAGGGAAACCACCAAGGAGCCTGCAGTGGTGAGGCAAGTGGTTTCCCAGGACAACTGTGAAGACGCCCTAGTGGGCAAAATAATTCCTTTGGAGAGGAAGGGTGGTGTGCTGAGCGGCACGCAGGGTGCCATGCGTTTTGATAAAGGACAATTTGATAGAGTTTATAAAACTGCTATGTTTATGAATGCTGATGACACATGTGCTGATGGTAATGTGATGCTTAATGAGGTAGGGGTGATCGCTAAGCAGGATATTCGATTCCCCTTGGCAACAGTATCTAAGGCTGCAGAGGTGTCCTTGGAAACCTCCAGGGAGCTCTGTGTGTTGGAGCCGGAGGTTGCCTGGGACAACTGTGGTGCCGCTCTGATAGATAAGAGGGTACTTGACCTTGGTGATGAGAAAAATGGTAAAACTCAAATGTTTAAAATTGCTTGTACTGATAATGAGTTGTTGCGGTCTGTCACTGCTGACTAGTGATGAGCCGAACACCCCCGAGTTCAGTTCGCACCAGAACCCGCGAACGGACCGAAAGTTTGCACGAACTTTAGAACCCTATTAAATACAATGGATGCGAACGTTCGAAATCTAAAGTGCTAATTATAACGACTAATATGCATGTTATTGTCCTAAAAAGGGTTTGGGAACCCGGGTTCTGCACCAGGGGACATGTATCAATCCGTTTTTCGGGAGCAGTCATTTTAATGATGCATAAAGTGAAAAAAAAAAAAGAGTCAAATATTCCTTTAAATATCGTACCTGGGGGGTGTCTAAAGTATGCCTGTGAAGTGCCACGTGTTTCCCGTGTTTAGAACTGTCCCTGCACAAAATTACATTTCTAAAGGAAAAAAAGCCATTTAAAACTGCTTGCGGCTTTAATGTAATGTCTGGTCCCGGTAATATGGATGAAAATCTTTAAGAAAAATGGCATAGCTACCCCATCACAGCCCCCCCCCCCCCCCACCCCAGACCATTACCAGCCCCTTTGGGTCTTGTATGGATATTAAGGGGAACCCTGCACACAAAATAAAAAAGGCCCTATATACTCTGAACAGCCGTATACAGGCGGTGCATACAAGACAGGGACTGTAGGTTTGTTCTTATGTAGAATCTGTTTGTAATTTTGAACAGGTACATTGTTTAAGTGTAGCTCCAGCCAAAAAATCTATTTTTAAGCTTTTTGAAAAACATAGGGAAGGGTTATCACCCCTGTAACATTTGTTTTGCTGTCTGTGCAGTGTGCACCTGTTCAGAACAGTTCACCTCACTTTCCGTCCTAATGACAAATGTTTTTTGAAAATTTTTGGGTTTTTATTGAAACAAGAATTGGTGATAAAGCATCAGTAGAGAGGAGACACTTTTTTTCCCATATTAACTCTTACAGGAGAGAATTTGCCTTCCTAGGGGTAGATTTCCTCTCACTTCCTGTTGTATCTTTCCGTTTGCAAGGAGGAGTCGTTTGTAAGTTGGATGTTTGAAAGTAGGGGCCTGCCGTATATACTCAGCTGAAATTTGCCCCTTACATGTTGGTGTTGCCACAACACTGTGAGCCCTCACAGTTACTCTTGGTGGGCGCATGAATGGGCCCTGCTGTGAATCATTAGATCAAGAATTGTAATTGCATGCCCCTGTTGTACAGGGGCTGAAAAATTGGGCCTTTGGTGGTGTTGACACAACACTGTAAGGCCTCACAGTTACTCTTGGTGGGCGCAGGAATGGGCCCTGCTGTGAATTATTAGATCAAGAATTGTAATTACATGCCCCTGTTAAACAGGGGCAGAAAAATTGGGCCGTAGGCACTGGTGCCACAACACTGCAACCCAGATACTGTACTTGGAGCACAGCAATGAGCCCTGTTGCAAAGTATTGCATCAAAAATTGTAATTACACGCCCATGTTAAACAGGGGCTGAAAAATTGGGCCTTAGCCACTGGTGCTGGTGCCACGACACTGCAACCTCTCCCAGATACTCTAGTTGGAGTGCAGGAATGAGCCATGCTGCAAAGCATTGCATAAAAAATTGTAATTACATGCCCCTGTTAAACAGGGGCTGAAAAATTGGGCCTTAGCCACTGGTGGCGGCACCCAGAAACAAAAATGTTCTTCCAAGCTATCATCATCAATCGGATCATTGAGGAGGAGGAGGATAGTCAGTTAACATAACAGGACAGTCTCTCAGCATCAGCATCAGTCTTGAAGGGATGTGACATTTGAAAATAAATTAGTCTGTTATATCAGCTTCAGGTGTTTGGTAGCTGGTGGTGATCCAAGACTGGTTCATCTTTATGAAGGTCAGTCGATCAACAGAGTCGGTGGACAGGCGCACCCTGTGATCCGTGACAAATCCTCCAGCAGCACTGAATGTGCGTTCTGAAAGAACGCTGGATGCAGGACAGGCCAGTAGCTCAATTGCATACTGTGCAAGCTCTGGCCAGTGATCCATCCTCAAGACCCAGTAAGCCAGAGGATTTTCGGTGGGGAAGGTGTCCAAGTCTGACCTTGCCCCTAGGTATTTCTGCACCATGTTTATCAGACGCTGGCGATGGTTGCTGGAACCGATCATACCTTGGGGCTGCGGACTAAAGAATTGTCTGAACGCATCGGTCAGATGGCCACCTTCCCCACCGCTCCTTCTTTGACTGACCGAAGCCTCAGCAACTCGTTGTCCAGGACCAGGAGTTTGTAACCTCCCAGTCTCTGGGAACGCGTTGCACAGACCTTTCTGCAAGGCCTCCCAGAGTTGTCTCATCCTCTGCTCCCTCTGCGACGGTAAGATAAGGTCCACAACCTTACCCTTGTACCGTGGATCAAGGAGAGTGGCCAGCCAGTAATGGTCCCTCTCCTTGATCCGAAGAATACGAGGATCTTTCCGCAGACTTTGCAGGATCAGGGAGGCCATGCAGCGTAGGTTAGCTGAGGCATTCGGTCCGGAGTCCTCTGGGTCACTAAGGACGACATGATCCGCAGCCACCTCCTCCCAGCCACGTACAAGTCCACTGGTTTCTTGGGACTGTAAATCATCCCTAAAAGACTGCTGCTGATGATGCTGAGTGCCAGGCTCCACCTCCATGCTGACACAATCCTCCTCCTCCTCCTCCTTCTCCTCTTCTTCCTGTGCGATGGGTGGGACAGAAGGAACACTGTCTGGGTAAAGGGGGCCTTGAGAGGCAAGGAAGTCCTCCTCTTCCTGCCTCTGTTCTGCCTCATGTGCCCTGTCCATTATTCCACGCAGCGTATGTTCCAACAGGTGGGCAAGAGGTACAGTGTCACTGATGCATGCACTGTCACTGCTCACCATCCTCGTGGCCTCCTCAAATGGTGCCAGGACAGTGCATGCATCCCTGATCATGCCCCACTGGCGTGGTGAAAAAAATCCGAGCTCCCCTGACCCTGTCCTGGTGCCGTAGTCGTACAGGTACTCATTGATGGCCCTCTGCTGCGTGTGCAGCCGCTGCAGCATGGCCAACGTTGAGTTCCACCTAGTGGGCATGTCACATATAAGGCGGTTCTTGGGCAGGTTCAACTCCTTTTGCAGCTCAGCCAGGCGAGCACTGGCATTATAAGATCTGCGGAAATGCACACAGACTTTCCTGGCCTGCCTCAGGACATCCTGTAAGCCTGGGTACCTGCCCAAGAACCGCTGCACCACCAGGTTAAGGACGTGAGCCACACAGGGCACATGGGTCAGTTGTCCCTGTCGGAGAGCGGAGAGGAGGTTGGTGCCATTGTCGCAAACTACCATTCCTGGCTTAAGCTGGCGTGGCGTCAACCACCCCTCGGCCTGCCCCTGCAGAGCAGACAGAACCTCTGCCCCAGTGTGGCTCCTGTCCCCCAAACACACCAGCGCAAGCACGGCATGGCATCTTTTTGCCTGTGTACTTGCGTAGCCCCTTGAACGCCTACGGAGCACCGCTGGTTCCGAGGACAAAGCACAGGAAGAGGCCATGGAGGAAGAAGAAGAGGAGGGGGTGGAGGACAGAGGTGTGTCACAACCAGTAGTAGCATTTTGGAGGCGTGGCGGTGGAAAAACCTCCAACACTACTGCACCTTGTCCTGCATCCTTCCCAGCTGCCAAAAGAGTGACCCATTGGGCCGTGAAAGAAAGGTAATGTCCCTGTCCATGCCTGCTGGACCATGAGTCAGCGGTAATATGCACCTTACCGCTGACCGCCATGTCCAGCGAGGCCAAGACATTGCCTTCCACATGCCGGTAGAGAGCCGGAATCGCCTTCCGTGAGAAAAAGTGGCGTTTGGGAACCTGCCACTGAGGAACCGCACATTGCACAAACTCACGGAAGGGGGCCGAGTCTACCAACTGAAAAGGCAGCAGTTGAAGCGCTAGCAATTTAGCCAAGCTAGCATTCAACCACTGGGCATGTGGATGGCTGGGAGTGAACTTCTTTTGACGGTCCAGCAGCTGGGGCAGGGAAATTTGCCTGCTAGAATCGGACGTCGGTGTACTGCTAGCAGAGTGCCCGCAAGTACTTGGCTGAAAAAATTGGAAAAGGGGTGCCCCTGGGATTGTGTGGATTGGAGTAAATTATGGATTGCCACCAAGTATATATAGAAAAATATAAAGAATTTTATTTATACATAATACACTTATATATCAAAAATGGTTTAAAATCAAAGAGAGGAACAGACATATACAGTCATTGAGAAACAATTGCATGAGGACACCTTACTACTTGAGACATATAAGTCATATAGCTAGTGGTGACACAACCGACATGTTTCGGATACTCGAGCTATATCTGTGATAGCCTCCATTATTTCCTTCTTCAAGGTTCATGCAATAGTTTGAAGACAATTTAGTCTCTATATAAGAGAAAAAAACAACATAGTATGTGATAGCTATATAATACACAACAGTGTATTGGCATGATTACATTATTTTGAATTTCTCCCATATGTGGGCAGCTAGAAGATAGACATTGTTGCAGAGAGAGAATAAAATAAACTAAAATAAACAATAAGAAAAGAGAAGAAGAAAAGGGGGGGGGGAGAGAAACAAAGGAAGAGAAAAAGAAAAAGAAGAATAAATATACATGAAAGTTCATTTAAGAATACATAAATGCATATATACATTGTATAATTGTATGTCTATAAGATACAGTACATCTATATCAAATAGTGTTGCATACATACATTTCCAATGGTAATATAAACATCAGCCGTTTGGAGGAATTATCCCGGTGATATAAAGCCCAAACGGATATGGTGCGAGTTTACTGGTCGCATAAAGACAAATACAGCGGCCAAAGAAACACTGCAGGCAAGATGACAGAGCCACGGGGAAATGTGTAGGAGGACCAACCCAAAAACGCCCCTCAAAGCTCACAGGGAAGCCTCAAATTGCAGCGGAAAGACTGCCACGGCCTCTCTGTAAAAACATACACAAATGGATTATAGTTTCTAGATCGCAGACTAGCCCTGTAACCAGGCATCCCATAGCTATGATGAAGTGTTTGAAAAAGAGTGCTTAGTACCTGTCAAAGT